>BBSZ01007595.1:0-14663 GCA_000981365.1 Subanguina moxae | reverse complement strand
TCTGCTGTTTTGCTTGGGTGACTGTCTTTTTCTGAAATATTCTGTGATTAGTCACTTCATTACCTATCATCTGACTCTTACCCTTTTTGGCATTAGTGTGTGCTTTTTGGGGCTTAGAAACAGAATCTGCTTTTGCCTCTTTCTTGCTTTCCTCTTTAGGTTCAGCTACGGCAGCTGCCTCTCCTTCTGGTTCAGCTTCCTCTGTGGGAGTTTCTGTCTCCGCAGCTTCTTCTCCTGCACCACCATCTCCGGCACCCTCATTTCCGTCATCAGCAGGAGGGTTCCCAGCTGTCTCAGGGGCATCACCATTTTCCTCTCCACCTGCAGGACTATCCTGAGGTTCTTCGCCTGCTGGAGCATCTTGAGGCTCTTCCCCTTCAGCACCTTCATCATCTGCTTGAACCACATGTGCAAAAAGTAAGGCACAGAGAAGCAATGCAATGGTCAAGTTGAAGAACTTCATTTTTATTTAATAAAGATTAGACTACTTTGAATATTATTACCGAGAGCTCTATTAACAAGCAATGCACCTTTTCAATAATAATAGACAAAATAAAAGCCGAGCTTGGAAATTCAGCTAGCTCCTGCCTATTTAAGCTACTACTCTTGCGCACCAACTCAGCTAGTTCATTGATTTTTATTGGGGCTTTTTCAATAGACTCTATGAATATCAGAGAGCCGTGGCGTTGCGGCGGCCGCGTTACACTGCTGTTATGCTTGATGTGAATACTCTTTTTAGTGCTGAGCATGACTGCTAGTTGAGCATGGTGGTGTAAATGTTTTCTAAATGCATACGTGGAATTGATAGACCTTTATTGAACAGGTCAAGTGGATGTAAGAGCAAAGGCTGCTTCAAAGAAGTTGTCAAACCAAAAACCTGGGTTCGTCTGCCATGCTCACCTCTAACCGGAGGTCCTACGAACACATATAGAGTCGGCCCAGTAATAAGAGCTGGACCTCCAAAGAAGCTTACTTTAGTGTGCCTGATATTTTCTTCAATGTAAGCTCACAAAATTGTGACATTTATGCTGGAAAAAGACTAATTAGATCCTGTAATATGTAATGAAAATAAAGACTGAAATAAAAACCGGTATATCTTTGAGATGTCGGCATAAAAAACAAAAGTATCGTCTTTTTTCTTCTCAGAAAGAAATCACTTTATAGAGAGATAAAAAACGGTATAGAAGAACACAGAGAGAGAGAGAGAAAGCGAACCAGAGGTAGACACAGCCGCCATTGCACCAACAAAAGACCAATAAAATTTTTATTGATTTTTCTCTGGCAGTGCGCACAGGCAGACAGCAACAAATTTTATTGCCTTTTGCACTACAGACATATCTTCCAGTTATCTTATATCGTTTAATTTATTTTCCTATGAGTAAATTCTATTCATTTTCGTGTAATTCTAAAATAAATTGATACTAATAAGAGCTGGACCTATAAACCAATCTTATCAATGCCTTTTTTCTTTTATCCATAGCTTGTGAGTCTCTTGGGATACACAGCCTGTTTGTTTTTTTGGATTTAATATAAAAAAATCGGCACCATCGGAGACTACCTTCGCCATGGTTTCCAAATAAAGCTCCTGTCCTTCTAGCCATAAAAATGTGATAAATTTTAGTTATAAGAATACCGTATTCTCTCTAATAGTACTATACCCCTTAATTCAAAATCGTGTTTTTGGCATTGTGTTTTTGACCTACTTTTTGGAGACAACTCCCAAGCAAGTTACCACTCAAATTGTAACTTATTGTTTTAGCTATAAATTGGGTGGTAACTTGCCTAAGACTTGTTTGGGAAAAGTAGGCCAAAAACACGATTTTGAATTAGGGGGTGTGGTTCTATTAGAGAGAATCGGCATTATTGGAGACTATCTTCGCCATGATTCCCCTCGCACACCTTTCTTAACGTTTTTAAGCGGATGTGGTCAAACCTACTATTCTTCTAGCCCTAAAAATGTTATAAATTATAGTTAAAAGAATAGGTGAGGACCTAAAGAATTAGAATTCCATAAAATTTATACAAATGAGACAAAAGCTACTTTTTTATGTAACCATACGGAGGTCAAGTTCTACCACCATACAGTAGGGTTTGCCTTGGCCTTCCAAGGTAACAAAGAATTTTTAACCTTTAAAGCACTTGCCGTAGCATTTCCCCCCTCTTGGTGAACGATTTTCTTACGGCCATGATTTCTTACGGCTCAACCACCCGACAATTGGGTACTGGCACTATACTCAAAAATATAGCCCTAAATCTCAGCTATGGTGTCAGTACCCAATTGTCGGGTGGTTGAGCCGTAAAAAATGAGGGAGGAGGATTAATAGAGGTTGTACGGTATGTGCCTTAAAAGAAATTTCCTTAATAAGAAGACTTTGTGTACCTTCTATCGGGTAGAGCCACCTGGAAAATCCACGACCAACCGTCATTTTACCTCTTTTTTACAGGACGATGAGGCTGGAGGCAAAAACCTTTAAAACTTTTCTATGTATGCGCTAAAAAGACTGACTAGACTCTATAAGCATACTTCTGCAAATTACAGTGAAACACTTTCAAGCTGATGGAATTGATCCCTGCGAACAGCAGTCAAGGAGGAACCAAACGAAAGAGACGGGAGAAGATTCTGTTTGACCAGCAACGCCACAGCAGCAGACCTTGGAGCAAGAGCAAACACTTTGGACTACACTTTGACGAACTGCTAGAAGATCAGGCTGAGACTGCTCTAGTGATTTGTAAAACCTGCAGGGCTGTGCTCGACAAACACGGAGCCAGTGGTTTGAGGTGGGGAGAATTTTTTTACCCAACCACCTACCCACCTCCTATTGGGGGGCATGGTGAATTTATGATGCATTAGTAGCGAAAAAATATATAAAAAACTTTTTTAAGGTACCACATCAACTCCCACATCAAGGGCCAACCCCACTTTGCAGAGTCGATACTAGAGCAAGCCCTAGACCAATTAGACGCATTTTCGGGTGTTGAGAAATCATCTTTGGAGATGCTTCTGGATGGGCAGCTTGATGAAGTCAGTTGTTTGAGTATTTTCTCGCAACACTATTACTTTGTTTGAATAAGTCTGTGAATTGGCATAATGTTTTGGTGTTTTGGCTATTTAAAACTTGTAAACAAGCCGATTCTCAGTTGCTGATCACTTTTTCATGATAGACATATATAAATCATCTTTTGACTCTACTGTATTATATCCCCCTATTAAAGGAATATACCCCCACCCCTAACCTACATTCATGCCCTATAAAGGATGGAGCGAGTCGTTTTTGGCTGGTCTTTTGCGGTTTAGGCAGTTTTTTTTCTGCCACCCATTTGTGCAACTTTTTTCGCCCTTTTACCATGTTTTTCTCACTGGACTATGGCAAAAAAGGCCTGAAATGTACTTATTTCTCCAGAATCTTGCTTGGATTTATCTCACAGATGAAAGATAGATCACTCGAGAAAAAGCTCTAAATACATGCTAGAGCTTTTTTGTGCGGTAGAGCCTAGTTGACAAAACTATGTTCAAGATCTACTCTTTTCCTGAGTGGGCCTTTTTTACAAAGTGCCCTCTTAATTGTTCCTTCCCCTCTCTATACAGTCTTTTATCCGTTAAAAATGGTGAAAAATGCTTCTTATATGGTCAATATACCTAGAGAAACCAAGTAATTGAGAGGGGGGGGGGGGTATAATACAGTAGTACCCATCTTTTTTTTGGTTTCGCCTATACAATAAAATTCACAAAAAAGCTTTTGTTCAATCCATTTTCATTCATTTGTAGGAGAAAAATATGGCGTCGGTAGTGGCAAGCAGTCCCCTAGTCCGAACAGTGATCAGTCGATTGCATCCAGCCAACACAGCCCTTTTAATATGTGATATGCAGGAGAAATTTAGGTTGGAGCACTCTTTGTAAATATATTGTAAGCTTTATTCATCTTTCAGAGAGTCTATTACTTACTTCCCACAGATCACCACTGTAGCCAAGCGCCTGTTGGACGCAGCCAAACTGTTGGACATGAAAATTTTGGCTACTGAACAATACCCTAAAGGTGGTAAAGTGGGAGCCGGCAAGCAGGACTACGAAAATTTTCAACATATTTTGTTAAGGACTAGGCCATACTGTTCCTGAATTGGAATTGGCTCAAAATGGAGTGAAAATATTTGAGAAGACGCGTTTCTCGATGTGTTTGCCAGAAGTGGTGGAGCAGTTGCCTGGAAACACATTCCAATCCATTGTTCTGTGTGGAATTGAAGCTCATGTTTGTGTCTATCACACTGCTCTCGACTTTCTCGAGAAGGGCTACAATGTGCACGTGGTTGCAGATGCCAGCTCTTCAAGGGCTTCTGTAGACAGGTGGGTCAAGCTTGGTATACAAAGCTGTCGAAAGTGTTTTTTTTTCACTCATAATTTTAGGTTTTTCTCCTTCCGACAACTGGAAAAAGCAGGTGCCGTGCTTACTACCAGTGAATGTGTGATTCTAGGCCTTGTGCAAGACTCTGCCCACCCCAAATTCCGAGCAGTTCAGAATCTGATTAAAGTAAGTGCCCCAGACAGTGGGTTGACATCGCCTGACAGTACGTCCAAAATTTAAAAAGCTAGGGGCACCGTTGTCTCCTGCTCATTTCTAGGCACGGCAGTTTACTCACTTTACCTTGTATGTTCTCAAAAAATGTGTTGATGCGACTGAGCAACATAAAAAATGCTATTTATATTCAGTTTAATGACTGGCTTTGTCTTCTTCTTGAAGATATTGAGAAAGAGTGTACAAATAAAATATATATATGTAAAAAGTTTGGCACTGCCCCAATCCTCAGAACTACTAGGTTGTACTTGAGGGCTGTTATATTTTGTTGCTGCTGTTCAAGTTTTTATTTACACCAAGCTTCAGTACACACAATAATTAACTACACATGTCGGGTTGTCCATCAATTTTATATGGAAGATTTCGGCTACCTGTGCAAGCATTATGTCCAACATTTTTATACAGGTTTGAAAGCCCGCTTCCTTAGCTGTTTAATGGGTACATATAGATTGGAGATAGGCGTTTGGAAAATTTTGATCATAGGTGTATTTATACCAACCCACGCTGGCCTATCTTAAGACTAAGGTTAGTTGTATGCCGTTATAAGTGCAGTTGCTCACATATTTTACCTACTTTCCAGATCCCTCCACCAACCATCTACATGGTTTACCCATTCTAGAACAGGGCCACCCTTTTCGAGGGTTATGAAACAATGTGCTACACCTAGCTGCAGCTCGTCATCCTCGGAGAATTCAGACGATCAAATTTTGTGAAAACTTTTCCCTCGACTTACTGTCTAATTCTTGCACACATATACGTCCAGTCTACATGTCATTTGACAGCTAAGAAACTGGGCTACAAAACCTGCACAAACGTGTCGGGTACACTATGTGTATGTCAATAAAATTATAGACAAATTAAAGACCGATGTTATTTCTTTCCCCAGCCATAGTTTTGTCCATAATAGCCGCCATAGTTGCTTCCATATGGGTAGTAGCCTCCGCCGTAGGGGTAGTAGCCTCCTCCCCATCCCCCATATCCATATCTGTTGCGACTATGACTTCTCCATCTACCTCTCCATCTGCTGCTATGACTTCTTTTTCTTCTGGCATTGCTACTTCGACGGCTCATAGCTCTTCCTCGACGCTCATTATCCATAGCTTCCAGCTCTGCAGCTTCTCTTTTCCATCTTAAAGAGTTTGTTGAGAATACTCCACTGAAAAAGGTGGGCACAATCAGAAGAAGAGTCAGCAATAGTCTAAGAATGATCATATTTTTTAGCAAACAAGTGTCTAGAGTCCTAGTTTAGATCACCTTTTATAGCTCTTCAAACACTTCTGAGCAGCGTGACTAAGACTCCGCCTCTTGGTTTGCTTGTTTCTTGTTCTTATTTGTGTCAATCTGATGGTCTAACAACAAACTCGTTGTGAATCAAAATTCTCCTTCTGATTTGAGAAGAACAGTCGTGTTTTGAACGCTCAAAAAAAAGCTATTGGGCGAATTGTCGAGGTGATCAAAAATGTTCATAAATCATCTCTGCGGATAGCTGATGGTCATACACTGAAAAGGCTGGGAATTAAATGAGAGAACCACCGCTAATCAATTGTTAGGATAGATGAAGGTCTGTTACAACCTGCAACATCTGAAAAAGGTACAATAAAATGAGGCCATAACTTTTGCAAACACCAATTATTATAGTTGGCGCCTCCAAATACAAACATATTTCTTTATAAATAAAGTTTAAAGATTATATTTTAGGCGTAAATCTGACAAAAAAAAAAGGATTAGCGCTAGTGTCATATACCTGAAAATGGTAATGCTAGTTGTCGAGCATACCAGGCTTAGATGGTATACCGGGTCGAAAGAGTATACCGCGTTCAAGGGGCCTACTGGGTATGAATAGTATACCGGGTTTGGGAGGCATACCGGGTCGAAAGAGTATACCGCGTTCAAGGGGCCTACTGGGTATGAATAGTATACCGAGTTTGGGAGGCATACCGGGTCGAAAGAGTATACCGCGTTCAAGGGGTCTACTGGGTATGAATAGTATACCGGGTTTGGGAGGCATACCGGGTCGAAAGAATATACCGAATCTAGGGATTGCACTCCAGCTCCACGTTTTTTTTATAATAATCCTTGTGTAATCGGTCAACTTGTTTACTTTACTTGTAAAAATTTTTTTTATTTTGCATGAAAACAGCACTCTCGTTTGTATAAAAAATATTCTTGTTCAATTAGTATTGTTTAGCTTCTGAAAAAACTAATTATAAGTGACGGGTGTTGTTTGGTAACTAGTTGTCTCTTCAATTTCTTCTTCGGCTGGTGCGTATTTTTCAGGGGATAGTCCACCTACTGCAGCTGATGGTTTTTCCTCAGATATACTCGACTCATATGGTTTGTCGACCATAGTCTCGCCTCTGTTGTTTGCTACAGCCACAGGGCGATGTGATTGTCTTTCAGGACATTTGCAGTAGGAGGCATCTTGACCAGGAGTGCCATTTTCGCCAAAACCTCCGGGCATTCCCTGCCAACCAGGAGGTCCTAAAGCTCAACTATAGACTCCCTCCAAAATGACGTTTTTGATGTTTGAGCAACAGAGAAATTCTATAGTCTGGCCGGTTATTTTTAGTTAAAACAAAAATGTGACATGCCTTCAGGTCCAGGCTCTCCAGGTATGCCTTTTGGCCCTTGTAATCCAGGTAATCCTGGCCTCCCAGGAGTTCCTAAAATTAGTCACCTATTAATCACCAAGTACATTAGGAATAACTCGCCTGGATATCCTTTAGGTCCAAGAAGGCCTCTTGAACCTGGCTGACCTCTGGGTGCCGGACTATAGTGAACTCCATCTTGACCTTTTGCACCTGGTTGTCCATCTTTTCCTGGTTTACCGGATGGTCCTCTTAAATTTTTCAAAATCTTATCCTGTTGTGCCAAATAATCCCACCTTTCTCCACTGCCTCCTGGAGCTCCAATGGATCCAGGTCTACCTGGAGTGCCTTTGGGACCCGGAGTTCCCTAAATATTAAATGGAAAAAAAAACTTGATTAATAATCTTTTAAATACCGCTGCTCCAGGTTGACCAGGAGGTCCAGGATAGCCGGGATGACCGGCTGGACCTGGCGGACATACTCTACCTAAAACTTTGGTTTTTTGTCTGTTAAAATATAAGCCCTTTTCAATAAACAAACATGAAGATTCTTTCGGCTGACTTTCCATTGGTGGTCCTACCTCTCCCGGAGGTCCAGCTTCTCCAGTCTTTCCGTTTTCACTAAATAAATAAAAAATTAAATAAACAGTGAAAAAGAACCAGAATATACAAACCCGTCTTTCCCATTACTGCCTGGTGGTCCTGGTGGGCCAGGAGGACACTGGTTAGTGTTTATACAATCTTAAAGCTTATTCAGGATAATCTCGCAAAAAGTTTACAAGGAATGAAAATTTTTACCGCATGTCCCTCCTGCTTGTCTTTTTGATTTTTTGACTACTGTCATATGACTTTTGTCTACGTGATTGTTCGCATGATTAGCTACCTTTTCCCTCATCAAATCACTCCACAGTTTACCCTTGAAAAACAAAATGCCGTATTTACTCTATTAAACGGGCATGCCCGCTTATTTTTCGACCCTTTGTAAGGGGGCTGCTGATTAGAGGGTGCCCGCTTAATAGAGTAATACGGTAATAATGATTTATAAAAGTGTTTATTGTCTCATCATGTTTATTGCCTGATTTTTTCTAGCTGTTTTTGTTTTATTGATTTTCGGGATTCGGGATTGATAGGGTCAAATTATTACAAAAAAAACAAAATTGGGTCTTCGAGTCTCAGAATAGTTGAGCTCAGCGTTGCCTACGGCACACAAATTAGACGAACTATGGTTGACTAGATTACTACGAAAGAGTAAAGAGTATCTTAGAGATACAAAAGAGTCTCAAACCCAGCTGTTTGTTGACTTAAGATATGTTATAGAGTCGACACTCGGCTCAACGAATACGGCTAGAATGTAAGAGTTGCTTAATAAATAAAAATACCTGAAGCAAGTCGAACTCTTCCATACCCGTGGCCAACTCAGACTGAATGAAATTTACGTGTTGTAGCATTATTGGTATGTAGGCCAAAGAACAGCATATTACTAGGCAAGAGATGGTTATTGACAAGTGGCCGGCGGTTAGTATGTTCGAAGAGTTCTGCTTAAAATATTTTTCGGAAGTAGACATGCTGAAAAGAGAGTTGTAGCAAAGTTTACAATTGAAAATTTAGTGCTACTGTATTATACCCCCCCCCCTAAAAAAAGAGCAATACTCTCGGTCAGAGAATGCATCTGGAGGCAATTTTTGCCCTAGTTCGAGGGCCCCCTCAAATTAGTGGCCCTTATCAAAATCTTTCAAATTTTCAA
Source organism: Subanguina moxae (assembly GCA_000981365.1). Taxonomy (NCBI): domain Eukaryota; kingdom Metazoa; phylum Nematoda; class Chromadorea; order Rhabditida; family Anguinidae; genus Subanguina; species Subanguina moxae. The sequence goes on along the minus strand of BBSZ01007595.1, from coordinate 5,764 downwards.
TAAGAGCTTATAAAGAGAATAGAATATCTTTATATTATTTATTGACCCTGAACTTATCTGTCTTAAGTGGTCATATATATTTGCACAGAGCAGTGGAACGGTTGCTTAACCAGATTTTTAATTTAATCTCTGTGTGCGCTCTTCGCATTCTATCAGTTTTTTTTACATCTTTTGCTCATCCTTTTAGATTGGTTTCTTTTTTACTACTTTTTTATTATCTTTTTTCTTATTTCTTCATTAACTAGTTTTAGTAAGACAATTGAAGAAAGACAAGTTTTACTAATGCTACCAATCACAAAAAAACAATAAGGTACATAACAATAACGGCCCCCATTTTTCCAAAAAGTAGCTGCTAAATTGAGGTTAGACTGTGTTACGTTTTTCTCGCTGAACTACAGCAAAGAGAAGCCTCTAAATGCATATACAGTTAAACCTCGATATAACCAGCCAAAATGTTTGTTATATCGGGGGCTCGTTATATCGAGGTTTGACTGTACAAGAACAAGAGTATTGCACAGGATTCACCTCCTATGTAAGTCTTTCTCACATCTCAAACTCCCAAACCTTCCTAGCCCTCTTACGAACGCAATTCAGGCTTGGGAGCTTGATTTGTGGAGCGGATTTTTGGAGCTGATTATCTATTCAAATCGCGGGTTTGCAGCTATCAAAAAGTATCAAAGTTGTGCGACAAGAGGTGCAGGACCCGTCAATCCCTTTACACACAGGACTACTTGAGATGCACCATAAAATATGTAAGGAACCCTTTAATGCATCTCTAGGCTATATTAAGATACTCGACCAACTCACCAACCCTAAAAATTTCCAATATAAAGAGGTTCGTAGTTTCAAATTTTGTTATGTTTTTCTAAAAAAAACGCCTTTGCAAAATTGTTTTTTGCAGTCAGCCACATTAAATCTGTCAAAAACAGATGTTGAGGCCAAAAAAGCAAAGCAAGTGGATCCAAACATTTATCTGCTGCAAGAAAACAGTTGGGCATAGCCCTGGTTTGAAGGTAAGCCTGAAAACATATTTTTTAGTTTCGCCCTTCTCTCGGTCTAGCAAAATTTATATTGGTTATGAGTTCAATTGAGTATTCTTTGTGAGCATTGGGTTGAGGAATAATTATCCGTCGTTTTTTCAATTGCTTTTTTCATAGCTGTTTTTATGACTCATATAGGCCAATGATCTGCAAATGGAAAGATGTCTTCTTCTTTCCAATGAGTAGTTAACTGGTTATATGTGATGAAAGAAGATGCCGTATAGCCTCTATTTGATCCTCCCCTATCTCTCGTCACGACGGCTGGTGGTCAACCATTTTCTGGAGTTGGAAAGAGGAAGAAGAGATCTTTTAACCGGTGGTTTAGACGCTTATATGAGTCATAAAAACAGCTATGAAAAAGGGTAATTGAAAAAAAGACCCATACTTCTTAGTCAACCCAATAATAGAGCATCCCTGTTTATCTATTGGAATGGTATGTGTAGAGATGAGGAAGCTAAAGGCATTTCTATGCAATTTCGGCATTTGGGTAGTCCAATTTTATCCCCCAACTGCATAAGTAGCAAGGAAAGAACCAACTCAATTTCCCGTTCTAATCTCTTCAGTCGCTCTTATATGGATTAATAAAGGTTAGCCGGGAAGCACTTTGACACGGAAGCATAAAAATTCCAATCGAACAGCTTACTCTTTGCCAACTCTTGATTGACTTACGCCCTTCGATTGTTTATTTAGGCTGAAGCCGCCGCGAGGCTTTGTCTCACTTGGGCTTAACCAAACAAAGACATATATGTGTTTGTTCACTCGACCTCTTTTCTTTCTAGCCCATTGACCAACTACCAACCTCTTCTATGTCTTTGTGAAAAAAAAAACTTCTCACTAACAAAACTTTTTGGCTGCCAACACACACAGGAATGTTTTTTGGCTGTGAATGAGTTTGTGGCAGGAAAAAGGAATAGGATCAACCTTCTTCTTGCCTGCTTTTTATTCCTAATAATATTTACGACTAAAAGTTAGTCTTTTCCGTGCTTTCTTTGTGTAAAAATGTTTCGAGAGGATGTGCTTGCCTTGACTTGCTTCCAAGCAATTCAATTTGTGGAAGAATACTGCCTTAAGTTGTCAGTTGAATAGCTTTAGCTAATAAATATTTTACGGGTCTTTTTTTTTTTGAGAATTTTAGATGAAATTTCTCGAGAATCTTGCTCGGATTCATCTCACGGGTAAGTCTGTGCGCGCATCTCTGACTCTGAAGCCCCCGTCGCCCCATTACAGAGGTGATTTGAGTTGGATTTGAGATGTGCACACACAAAAATACCTGAGACATAAATCACTCGAGAAGAAGCTCTAGATGCGTGAAAATAGCATGAATACCAGAGCTTTTTTATGCGGTAGAGCCCAGTTGACAAAGCTATGTTTTGGGGCAGGTGTATAATACAGTAGAACGTTAAGTGTAGCTTCCATTTTGTCTATCATTAATTAATCCAGTTTAGAAGATGAAAAAAATTGGCTGCAACAAGGAATATTCATAACTTCTTCTATTTATTCGTATAAAAAATTGCTAAAACTATGGGCATGTGCGCTTCCATGCCTAACTCTCCATCCATCGATGAAATTAAGCAACAGCAATCACACCAACAGGCGCTGAAGAAAAAGCAACCACAAAGGTATTTGATGACAAATTTATCTACTCCGTTTATTTATCCACTCCGAAACTAATTAATGGCCTTCAAAAGACATGTTTATACTCAGAGTAATTTTTCATGTCCAAAAGTTTAGTTGTATTTACTTTACGTCTTGTTTTTTATCTTAATATGGCCCTTTAGAAAGAAAGGATGGCCCCTTACTTGTCCCTTCCCCTCCCTATACAGCCCTTAATCCCTTAAAAATTAAAAAATGCAAGGGTCAAACCCACAAAAGAGTCAAACCCAGCAACTTTTATTTTTCATTTTTTATATATCTTTCAAGCATATTCAATTTTGTTGACGAACTTTTTCATGTCTTTATGTTCCCCTTTTAAGGATGGTGAAGAAATGTTTCTTAAATGGTCAACGTACCTAGAAAACCAAGTACTTTTTGAGGGGGAGGAGGGTATAATATAGCGGTACCAAAATGCTTTTGTTTTTTTTTTATTGTATGAGGATTGCTTGTACATAATCGTTTTTGGAACTTTTTAGTTTTTTATTTTAATTTTATTTCTAATTTACGAAAAAAAATTTCTCAAATCAATATTTTGGTTGGGCGGGGAACAAAAATTGCTTTTGTTCATAGATTGTCAAGCAGAAGGAAAAAAAGCAAAGACAAAAGGCTTTTTAACTTTGCATGTCTTTGCAGACACATTTTTTCAAAAGATAAGACCAAGGTCAACTTCCTCTATTGTTACGGTAGAGTGAAGTTAAGACAAACACTGATTTTTGGTCATCTTTCTTTTGTCTTTCTTAAAGTACATTGCCATACCTAAAACATCTTTTTGCTTACCCTGTAAAAGCTCAAGAAGTATTCAAGAGCTCAATTTCCATCCCTTAAATGTTATTGAGTCACAAACAATAAAAGAGCCAACGTTTTCGATTTTATGAAAATGGCGATCGATGGTCATACGGCTTTCTCCAAACTGCTTAGCCAGCGGTGTGATAGCTGGTACGTCCTCTACCACGTCCTCGAGGAAAGGAAAGGCAGTGTTAGCGAGTACCTTTTTTAGGGGAAGGAGTGGGGCTATAACCGAGTAGGGTCGATGTAAAAACAAAACCTTCTAAATTTCTTTATTCAGACCCATAGGTGTTGGTCTTGGAGTGGCTATGATGATGCAGCAAGCAGCCCACATGTCTGGTGCCCAGCGTCCACAACCAGACCTAACCAACTTACAAAATGATATGCGCAAAGCAAAAGCTGAAGGTGCTATTCCCTTTTTTCTTAAACATAAGACAACATTGACTGATTTAGGAAGGACAGTCACTGTAATCAACGGATGTGTTTATTTCGACTATCAGCTTGTTGCTCAACTACCTCCCAATTTTGAATGTGCAACGTAGAGCATATTTGAAAACATGCATTGAGAAAAAACCGCTGTTATTAATTATTGCTATGTTTTTGATGTTGTTCAATATATTTGGCAAAACTTCTAAATGTAATAAAATTCAGCGGATTGTGTAGGTTTTTTGCTTACTGAGCTCTACCGCATAAAGCAGCTTTGGTATGCATGTTATTTTTATGCATCCAGAGCTGCTTCTCGATTGATTTATGTTTCAGGTATGCTGATCTCAACTCCAAGCTTCCTAGTAACTCCATACCCCCATAATAACTAATATCCATATCCGTATCCTAATATCATATACAGTCGGGTCACGATTTAGTATAGGCGCTGGGGACCGGAAAAAATATACACTAAATTGAGACTCGACTGTACAGTAAACTCTCGATATAACGGCTCTCCCAATATAATGGCCCCCTAAGCCTGGTCCCGAGAGGGGCCCTTATATCGAGATTTGACTGCATGTATATTCTAATATCCCAGTATCAGGGCACGGACCCTGATACGCTCGTAAAGGACGAAAGCAGCTTGAGAGTTAGATGGCAAGGTGTCATTGACAATCTCTTTAATAATCTAGGTATGTTTTCCTGCACAAAGATATTTTTGCCAGATATTTTTGCCGAGGCCGATCTCTTACTTCCCTCTATTTAACTAAAAAAGAACAACTTAAAAGTGAAAATTTGAAGATATTATCTACACGTCTCTCACAAATCCATTTTCTAATAGGAATTTTCAGCTAATACTTATGAAACAAGCTTTTGATTAGCCTCTGCTGGAATGTAAGATGTTATCGGCGTCAATGTTTTCTCTACTTAATGCTCAAAAAGGTAGATATTTTTTGTACACATGGTACCACACTCGGAGAACAAAAATGTGTCTCTTACTCAAAAACCAGTTAAAAGAGCATCAAAAAATGAGTAGCTGCCTGGAAATTAGTGTTCCTCTAATTTCTCAAAATACAAAAGCAAGGGCAGTATGTAGTTAATCCTGCCTATTCCCTCAATTTCTGCCTCAATTTTCTCTCTTCATCTAGACAATAGAACAGAAGCAGGGAAAACTACATCCGCATTGTTGGCTAGTTATCTTTCTTATTAAAGAGGAGTGAAGTATGCATTCTCTCTCCTCTTTGTAGTCATTGAAAAATTAGCACTAGCGATATTAGCAATTTCCTTAGCTTCTAGCTTTAATTTCTTCCATGTTTAAACAGCTATACAGTCGATTCTTTGACTTCGGACACCTAAGGGACCAACTAATTGGAAGTGTCTCACGTCTAGAAGTACACCACTCAGAGTGGGGTCTATAGAGATTAGCCTAATGTTAGAACTTGCTTGGGTGTTGTGTCCTGCTTTATCCGGCGTGGATCGTACCAGTATCAATTCCGCGAGGAACTTCCCGTTATCCCTTGTGGGTGGCGAAATATTTAATAGACACTGTCAATCTAAAAATATAATGTGTAAATATATACCCTGTATTTTGGCTGTCTTAGCTATCATAGTTTTTTTGACAGCACTTTTGTTTGAGCTTATGTGCCAGCATCCGTGGCTGGGACCACTGATGCCGGCATCAGCGTTGAGGCCGTGGTGCCTGGATCAGAGTTGGGGCAGTGGTGCCTGGATCAGAGTTGGGGTAGTGGTGCCTGGATCAGAGGTGGGGCCGCGGTGCCTTGATCCGGCTATGAGCATAATGTGATATTAGATTTTGCCGACCTAATCTCTTACAGAATTCCAATTGGGGTTTAAGGGGG
>BBSZ01007594.1:0-12611 GCA_000981365.1 Subanguina moxae | reverse complement strand
CGGGGGTGTTTCGGGGTGGACCCTTCCGAACCACACCCTCCTCCCTAATTCAAAATCGTATTTTTGGCATTGTGTTTTTGGCCTACTTTTTGGAGACAACTCCCAAGCAAGTTACCACTCAAATTGTAGCTTATTGTTTTAGCTATAAAGTGGGTGGTAACTTGCCTAAGACTTGTTTGGAAAAAGTGGGCCAAAAACACAATGCCAAAAACACGAATTTGAATTAGCGGGTGTGGTTCTATTAGAGAGAACACGGTAGATGATTTAGATGCATAGTTTAACTATTTCTATCCATTGCTGGAACTCCATTACACCCAAAAGTCTTCTTGACGTCTGTGGCTGTCGGTCAAAGACTTCTGTGGTGTGAAATTTTATTATTTTTTTCCAAAAATTCCTAAGGTTTCTGACAAGGAAAAAGCGGTTAGACCAAGGTGGTTTTATTTGGGGCGCCTGTGCAAACGTATAGACAGAGTGAATCAGAAAAAACTGCGCCATTTTTTCAAAAGTTTGATGTTCCTTGTCATTTGTTCTTGTATTTTTGTGAAAAGTGGTTGTCTTTCTAATATAGAGAATACGGTATGACCGAAGAAATCCAAAAACTGAGATTGGGCTTTACGTTAGTCATATCTCGGCGAGAAAGCCGCTTTTTGCAATTCCGTTTTCAGATTCGAATTCCTGAAATCTATGTCGCCTTCTTGTACCGGTCTTTGGTAAAAATTTAAGCATCTTTGAAAAACCATTTCTAAGTGATCGTATCCCTTTTGCAACCCCTACCTTGTCCACATTGGCTCGTGTTTTGGCTGAAGTCTCCACATAAGGCACACCCCATAGTTCTGCTCTTTGTTGGCATTGTGCCAAGGGGACCCTTCTCTCGCTGGCTGCCAGATCCCCCTTGTTGCCTACCAGCACTAGAGGAATGCCCGAGTCCGAGTTCTTGACTCGCAGAATCTGCTCTCGGAACTCCACTGTGGCATCAAAAGACTCTGGGTCGGTGATGGAGAAAACACAAATGAAGCCTTCACCACTTCGGTAGTAGTTGTCTCTGCAAATGAGGCAGTCTTTGCAATGTGAATAATGTCATGATGATTAAAATCCAACATGTTAGATGTTCCAATGGGATATAGGACAGTTGGCCATGCTTCTTTTCAAAACATATGATATTTTTGACTCTACTGGATTATACCCCCTCCCCCAAATATAACTGCCACAAAATACGTGTCCCATCCGCCCCTGACCTATTTTAATACCCTAAAAGGGGTAGAGCGAGTCGTTTTGGGCCGGTCCTTTGCGGTTAAGGCAGTTTTTTGTGCAACCCATTTGTGCAATTGTTTCTCCTTTTGTCATTTGGACTATGGCAGAAAAGGCCTGAAATGGATTTATTTCTCCAGAATCTTGCTCGGATTCATCTCACAGGTAAGCCACACACACACAGTTCATATACTGTAAACACAGTTACACAGTCAACTCCAAGCCCCCACAGTCAACTGCAAGCCTCACAGTCAACTTTGAGCCCCACAGTCAACTCCAAGCCCCCACAGTTAACTCCAAGCCCCCACAGTCAATTCCAAGCCCCCACAGTCAACTTCAAGCCCCCACAGTCAACTTTAAGCCCCCACAGTCAACTCCAAGCCCCACAGTCAACTTTGAGCCCCCACAGTCAACTCCAACTCCCCCCTTACGGGGGCTTGAGGAGCGACGGGGGCTTGGGGTTGAGATGCGCAAACACCTATACCTGAGAGAAAAATCACTCGAGGAAAAGCTCTGGATACATAAAAATAACCCAGCTAGCAAAACTATGTTCATCTTCTTTTTACCTGAGTAAGCCCTCATTAGAAAGGAGCCCCTTACTTGTCCCTTCCCCTCCCTACAAAGCCCTTCATTCCTTTAAAAATGGTCAAAAGATGCTTCTTACATGATCAATGTTGGCCCACTTACCTGATGGCAGAGTAGTCCTCCTGACCAGCAGTATCGAGGATGTCGACTGAACAGTCTTCCCCGTCCAGCACTACTCGTTTGCGGTAGGAGTCTGCTTTGGTTGGCTCGTACTCTTCGACGAACTGCAATTTAGGTGGTGTTAGTAGGGGAGGAAATATATAGTTTAAAGCGCTACATGATTCGAAATTTTGAGGCTGTTTGGTTTAGTGCGATACAAAAGCTGAATCAAATAGCAAGAAATGTAAAGAGAGACGCACCTCATCATACATGAATTGGAGAGTGAGTGCAGACTTTCCCACACCTCCACTGCCCACCATGATCACCTTGTGGACTTGTCCTCCAGTGGCGCCACCCCCACCAGCCAGTCCTGCTGCAGTGGCGGACATTGTAGTAGTATTGGCTTCTGAAGGTTTATTGCTATTAACATTCTTCTCCACATCCCGCTGCTCCTCATCCAAGCAACAGGCACAACAGCAGAGGACATCCAACAAAGCCAACAACCACTCCCACACTGCCAACAACCTCAGCCTGGTCCAACTCCAGGCCCTTCTCCACACATTAGCAATGGTGTTCATAGTTGGGAATATGGGTTACAAAGGAGGGAGGTAGGAAGTCAAACCAAAACTCAGCAATCGATCTGTTGGCTGAGTGTGTGTCAAACACACACACCCACAAAACAATGCAACAACACAACAATAATACAGCAGGAGCAGCTAGCAGGCAGCCAGCAGTATTGTAATAATCACAGGAAATAGGATTATGTAAAGAGAGAGAGAGAGATTGTCTGCTGCCGCCGCCTATCTTCCCATTGAGAAAAGGAGTCAAGGCTAGAGCGGATGAATGGATAGTAGTGATCAGTGTGCCCCACTCTCGCTAGTTGTTTTTGTGTAATGGATGATGGTTGGCTGATCTCACCGGTAGACAACCATAGCACACTGGATACAGTAACATAATTTATTCGAAGTTTTCCTGATTTCGATTCCCACACCGAGCACGTCGTCTTTTTTTTCAACTTCACTTTTTGGAGGAGAAAGAGGAATAGCAGAAATAGCAAAATACACTCGCTACACCACACTGCATCATCCACCACCACACTAACAACAATTAGTTAGGGTGAGTTAAGTGTGGAGCACCAGCTGTGTATGTCAGACTGTCTTTGCTGGCTCTAGCTAACTAGCGAGACACCCTTTGTGTCTGACCATTAGGGGGGGGGGGGACACTCCCTGGTGCTTGGCCAGAGTCTAGGCAGATGAATCGGCAGCATCTTAGGGAGAAGGAGGACGCAGCTGAGGCAATTATTATTGTGGGGGGAGAGCGATTCCCTCTCCCTTTTGTGTAATGGAGTAATTCAATAAAGTGGGCTGTGTGCAAGGATGACTGTCTTCCTCTTCTTTCTCCCAATATGGCTTAATATTATTTTTTTGGGGCAGATGGGATGCCAACAAGCACAATAATAAACGATCAAATAAAATCGGTGACCCTCGAACACACACCACTTTCACTGCCTGCCGTAACACCCAGAGACAAGTTTTCCACTTTTTATTGCTAAGGCAGCAGCCGACCAACACCATTGTGGAACTTTGCACAATGGCTGGCCAATGGACAGGCAAATGATAAACAAAACCACTAGTCCTCAATTGGCTAAATTTTGGGTAGGCCATTCCTGTCTGTGTGTGTAAACAGACAGAAACAGTAAGCAAGGATTAGCCATCCAACAACTGGTTGACTACTGCTAATCATCAAAGCCCTACTTCCGCCTTATTTCTGCAAACAGATGATTCATTTGTTTGTCTCCACCCAGTACCCTGAGAAAACTGTGGATCGATGGATTGTAAATGTGGGAGGAGGGATGGCATTTGAGTTTTTACACACTCCTGTCAGCAAATAAATCGTGAGAGACACGGCAAGAGAATGAGTTCTCTTACCATTCATTCAGCTAAACTTATGCCTTTTAAAGCAAACAAACTTGTGTCAACCACAGCATATAATAGGATTATTAAGGTGAGCAGAGAGAGTTGTGAAATGGAGTGACGAAACAAGGATTCTCTGTGCACATACAGCCCTTGCTAGTACTACCTCACACAGCTCGCAGCGCTGACTAAGTTCGGGCTAATCAGAAACGGGAGGGAGATCAGCGAAAAAAAAATTTTGGATGGAAGAAATAACGGGAGGCACTATAAACATTTTTTGACCACAGCAGGAATGCGAGAGGACAACCCTAGTGCTGAGTAATCAGTAAAAAAAAATTCTAGTAACCGACATCCATTCACAATGGATGTCGGTTGCAAATCAACGGGGTGTGGAGGAATTTGTGCAGGACACTTTCTCTTTCACCTCACCTACCAGTAGAGGAGATTTGGGTAGTCACAGAATGTCAAATGAGTACGAAAGAGTATAAAGATAGACAAAAGAGAAGTGCTTTAAGGGCACTCAATTGTGGGCAACGGCAAAGGTCCTTTGAAGAGAAAAGAGCTGCATCAATCAACTACTGTATTCTCTCCAATAGAACCACACCCCCCTCCCCTAATTCAAAATCATGTTTTTGGCATTGTGTTTTTGGCCTACTTTTTGGAGACAACTGCCAAGCAAGTTACCACTCAAATTGTAGCTTGTTGTTTTAGCTATAAATTGGGTGGTAACTTGCCTAAGACTTGTTTGGAAAAAGTGGGCCAAAAACACAATGCCAAAAACACGATTTTGAATTAAGGTTTTGGAGTCATATCCCTTTGTGTTCTTAGTTGTACAGTCAAACCTGGATTTAACAGCCCTCTCCCTGGGCTCAATTTGGCTGGCCGCCCTTTAATTTACATAAGATTACAAAGACAGAAGCTGAAAAACCCATAATTGCGGAATGCGAAACACCCATTCCTCATTTGCACCTCATAAAACAATGCAAAAAATAAAAGGAAGCAAATGTTGTTGGCTTGCTTTTGCCCACCCTTTTATTACCATTTTGGTGCTGCTTCCGGAACAATGACTCAGCTGCCTGTTCAAAGGCCAAACACAGCTAACCGTTAGAGGCAATAGTTAAAACAATAATGCCGACATTTGCCAAAAAGTGAAGCTATAGTCAGATATACGTGAGTAAAATCCAGCCAGGCGAACACCTAACCAAATATTAAATGTGGGAAAGACACATAGTGGCTGCTCGCCTCTCTGCTTAATCGTCCTTCCACACTCATCCATATATTCCACATAGATGAATGGTGGTTGCCCCCTCCCAAAAAGATGACCCCCCTCCCACCACTCCTGCTAATTGACAAGTTCTACCACAAATTGGATAGAATAGAGTGGTAGTTGAGTTCACCAAACAAATTTGGTTTTAAATAGAGGACGCTTTGAAGGAGAAATAAAGAGGATTGTGTCGACGAAACAAAAAGAGAGGCAGAATATGAATGTAATTCAGCCAGATATAACACAGACATCAGCACTCCCTCCAGTTGCATTTTGGTGTGTGTTCGTTGTGAGACTATATACATGTTTGAACTAAATAATTGACCTCCAAGTAGCTCAATTTTTGCTTCCTCGTGTTGTCTCTACTACGCTGAAGACGTTGTTTTCCACACTCTCTCACCGCAGAAAGTCGAAAATTTCCATATTTTGCTAAACAATTTCACCTTTGAAAAATGCAACTCTCGATTTAACGAACTAAATAGAGAGTTAGAATCGAGGGCTGAATTGGTAAATGATGTCAAAAGTTGAGGTAAAAAAATTTTCAAACCCAGCTGTGGATCGAAATTTGTGGCCTAGGAATCCGGTCTCCAGTTATACTGTATAACCTCTATTAATCTTTCCCCCTCCCTCATTACGACGGTCGGTGGTCAACGATTTTTTACGGCTCAACCACCCAACAACTGGATACTGACAGCATACTCAAAAATGTCGCTGAGATTCAACACTATATTTTTGAGTAAGGTGTCAGCACCCAATTGTCGGCTGGTTGAGCCGTAAAAATTGGCTGACCACCGACCATCGTGACGAGAGAGGGGGGAGTATTAATACAGGTTATACGGTAGGCCCTGTAGGTCTTTATACACAAGTTTGACTGCTTTGATTACCCTGCTGAATTATTTCTTTGGTTATTTAAAAAAAAAATTAATATTTACTCATTCAAATTTATATTGTAACGAAAAGAAACAAAAAGAGTACTCATTGTCACATATTAATTGTCAGTGCGTATCAGCTTTCAACTTGAAAATAACTCAGTCTTTTGAAACTAATTCGCAGAGGTGACACCAAATCGTTTAGCTCTTTTTTCTAGCGCAGCTATCTGTTCAGAGGATGCACCGGCCGGTCTCTTCACTGCAACACCAACAGAGTCTGAAGCCAACGGTGCAAATCGTTGGGCTCTGGCTTGTTTCTTTGCATCCTAAAATGGTTTCGTCACAATTACAGACAATCCTATATCATTTCGGGTTAAAAACTCACATCATTGACTCCATTTGTGGTAACACCCACAGGAAGACCGAATCTTTGGGCTCGCTTCTGCAAGGCTTCATCTTTGGCAATGGCTGAACCGGCTGTGTGTGCTGGAGAGTCGCTGACCTGGCCGAAACGTTGCATTCGCGCTTGCTTCTTAGCTATCTAAAAAGAAATAACTAAAAATTTTGCAAACAAAATGCGCCCACCTCATCACTAATTGGTCCAAATCGCTCTGCTCGCTTCTTCAACGCATCTTCAGTAGTAGAAGCGGGAGTGGTCTTGGTTGCGGCTACAACATTAACACCGACCGGTAGTCCCAGTCGCTTGGCTCTGTCCAACATCTTCTGCTCTTCATCGGAAGACAGTTTAGAACTCTTCTTGTCGGCGGCCCCAGCATCTGTAGTGGTCACTGTGGTTGTGGTGTTCGTCTCCTCTGCTTTTCCATTTGCTACTGATTTCACTGTTTTAGCAGGAGGAGCACCAACTGGAGGCGTAATTTGTTTCTTAGGCTCCTTCTTTGTCACTGCTGGCTGCTCCATTTCCACTGACTTCTTCGGCTGAGTTGGTTGCTCAACTGGCTTGGCCGTGGCACTGGTAGTAGTGACTGACGCTGGTTTGTCGACTGGCTTGACATCTACAGGATCCTTATTCTTTTGCTGCTTATCAGGCGAGGAAATAGCAGGATCGTTGTCTAATAATCCGAGCACTGCATCTACATCAACATTGTCCAGGTCGAATTCTGAAGGACCTAAAGAAAATCGAAAGTTTGCTAATTAATTAGAGAAAAAAAACTTTTGACTGTATTATTTTGAAAAGCCAAAGAACCAACCAGCAGACTCCAAACCAGTAGTGCCCAGTAGTTTCTCCTCAGCGAGAATATTTTCATAGAGACGTGTAACTAAATCAGATTTTGTTCCAGCAGTAGACAACTTCCTGCTCTTTAGCTTTTCCTTAATTTGCGCCACCTGAAAAACATACACAAAGATTAAAACATGCCAATTAGTAGATCATTGAAAAAGTGGTATTTTGTCGCTTCTAATTTTTACAAAAAAGGGATATTCTCGTTTATCGTTTCTCACATTTTATACAAAATTTGACTTTACTGGATTATATCGAAGAAAAGATTTATTAAGGAATCCTATCGCTATTTTTTGGTAAGAAACCTCCTACTAATAAATTCTCTGTTTAAAATTAACATATTAGTCGGTTTCGATGGACTTTGACTGTTAGCAAATTGATACTTAAAAATTTTTCCTCTTAACGAAACAACCTCTTAGCAAATATCTTCTTAGATTACAGCAAATACCGAAGCAGTCCGTTGAGAATAACTTACAGTGAGTTTTTCAAGCTCTTCCTTTGAAATCATCTTGGCAGGTTGAATCAAACTAAAAACTGTGATTAACATGAAGAACAATCATTCCAAAACCACCACATCACATCACCTTATCAAAAGATTACAGGGAACGAAAAAGGATTACCGCATTTTACGGTAAAAAGGAAAAAGGCGATACTTGCGGAGTTAGATTGCAACGACGAAGTTCAGTTAAGAAGAAATGCAGGAATAAACGCCATTTTTAAACAACAGTAAAGCTGTCAACACACAGCCTCATCGTGGCGAGACTACCTACTCCACGAATAAGAATTAAACTTTCCCTTTGCTAAACGAAATATTTATTGGAAGCGATACATAGAGCACGATAACAAAATAAATCACTTTCAAAAGTAATCTCGTTCAAGAGAGTTTTTCAGCCCTTTCGATGATCCATACTACTGCAGTTTTTTTATGCTCTTCGATCACGACGATAGAACTGCAAGAAATAGGCATATTAAATTTATATGGATACCAGAACAACACAACTCACTTTGGACTCCAGCTCATTTTTCGTTGTAGCGGAATTTCTTCCCCTCCCTTCAGATAGCGATGCACTCAACGGAATTTCTGATCCAAACCTTATCATTCTCTCTTGCCTTCTTTTTTCCTGGAACACAATGCGGTGAAAAAAGATTGCTTGCGAAAATCTAAAATCTTACCTCTTCGGTCATAAATGAAATAGGTGGAGTATCATCAGTTTGACGTCGTGACGGATGATGACTAGAAGTAGGATAGGTAGACGCAAAATTCTCGGTTGTGATCTCTTTCGCCAAATGCTTTCGCTCTCGCTAAAAGTAAGAGAAAAAATAGTGGGTCAGAGAGCACTGTAAGAATAACTTCTCTCGCGCTTTTAGAAGACGTCCTGTGCCTTTTGTCCTCTTTTAAGTCCATTCCCAGTCGCTTCAAACGCTTTTGCTCATCGACTACCTGGATGAAGAATAGTAAAGCTACGAGGCTGATTGTTACAAGTGTCAAGTTGTTAAAGGGGTCGCTTACCTCCTTTTCTTTCTTCAAGTCCATCTTTTGCCTTGACTCATTACGAGATAATTCCTGAATCGTCTAAAAATAAGTGAGTTAAAAGGGCGAAGAGGCATGTGTGGCGAGGTTTGTATTCAGCCATGTGCGAGCCGACAAGCGTTAACCCTTGAAAATGTTATTTTGGCATATGCGACCCACTTTTAAGTGCAAAATTGTTTACCGAGACGACGTTTGACATTAAAAAACCTTGGAATGTGTCTTTTACAAAAAATTGTTCTTTATTGATAATATAACTGAACCAGCACCACCTGGAGTCTCTTGCGGTTTGTTTTTCAGATACATTTATATTGTACTTTTCAAATCTACCCGGTGGAGATCCACCCGGTTTGGATAGTGAGTGATTCATATTGATGTTGGACACTCAGATAGTTGGTGTAAGAAGCTCTTAAGGGGTATTTGGGTGCGGAGCGGCCGAATACATCAATAAGGCTTTTGGGTGCAATAAATCAAAGGTTTGCTAATTGTCGTTCGACAAATACTGCAAAAAGTAAAAAAACCTCATAAAACGCTAATTCGCCCATATGTTTTGCAGGTCAATAATGCAATTAGTCTATTTAAGTAAATTGTAGAAGTTAAAAAAAAAAATACGTCAACCACATGAACGATTACGCCAAAACAAACGCCGTAAATCAATAAAGAATGCGCTGACATACTTGCGGTTTAGTTTCTTTCTTCGACTCAGTCATCTGTATACAATCCATGGGCACATGTTTGTCCATCTCCTAAAACACGTAGGTAGGTAGGATGTATACGATTGAAGCGTAAAGAGTTCGTCAAACTACAGCGTACGATGTCGTACCTCCTGGCTAGACCTTGTTAACTCAATCGACTGCAAGCCTTTCGAACAAGAAATAGCGTCTAATGCCTAAAGAACGACAGCTGCATAAACAAAAACCAAGCCTTTCAGAGCAAACCTTTTCATCCCCCTTAAACGGGCTTGTTTTGGTGCCCTCATCGCCGTGAGTTTGACCCAATATCTAAAATAAATATTGCAACATAACCTATGAAAAACAACCTTCGAAAGACACCTCTTCTTTGACTTCTTCAAAATGAGTCGGCCGATTGTTCACACTAAGCGAAGACTGACCAACCACCTAAAAACACAATAAAACAGCAATATTGGAACAAATTTAGACGGTGAAACAATCAGCCAAAAATAATATTCTACAAAAAAGGAAGCTTGACGTACATCTTCCAGAACGATGGCCAAATCGTTTTGCTCGATGCTCTCATTGGGCGGAGATTTTTGCACAACCTAATTGTTCCGATTTAATGTAAGCTACGGTAAAAGATGTTTTAAAATATTTTACATACTTCTTCTGATTCCGTAACCTGGGTACCGGTAATAGGCGCATGTTCAAATTTGAGCCATGGTTTCAACTAAGACACTTATAGACGATAAGTTGAAAATGCTGAAAAATGCAAGAGAATGTTTTCTTACCACTGGTGGAATTATAAGCACGATTATGTATTCGTTCTTTCCTGTGGCAGCAGTACCGTAGAGCTTTTCTTCATCCTTGAGAAACTTGCCTTTCAATACCAGATTTTGAAACTGACTCGGAAAATATTTTTGACCCAGTTTTGCCGCAATTAACTCTTTAAGATCCGCAACCTAAACAGAGAATATCGAAACTGGAGTTGAGGATAAAAGTTTTGAATGCTATATCACCGCATGTTGCCTTATTGCAAAAGCTATTTTTTGAGCAACCAGAACAGGTCAAGCTTACTTAGACCAAAGTTTACCGTTATTTCTTCACTGCACTCCAACTGAAAAGGCAATCCCGAGAGTGTCTTCAAATTTCGATTGACCAACATCTTCTCCAGCTTAAAGTTACGATGATTAAAACGAGACCAGAAGAAATCTTGAGGAGTAGTTATTTGAATAAAAACCTTTACAAAGCTCGTATTACCTACAGGTAGGGTTGTCAAGCACTCGAAATTTTCGAGGCAAGCGCTCGGCTCGACAACCCTACTTCAACTGTCGGATTACACCGCACACTCAAAAAAAGGCAGCTACTTTTTTTTTCTACAAATTTTATATTCTGCATGAAAATTTTCGTCAAATCAATTTTCTTTGCTTTTGCTATTACTTCGAAATCAGAACTTCAAATTCAGAGACTCAAGTTACCATCACTGCGAGCAATTAGTGGAGAAAAAAAAAACTGCCTTTCACGAAATCCCACAGAATTCGGAGTCGTCTGAGAAGAGATATTCGGAACGCCAAAACTTATTTCTGGCTATTTTCAAAACTAATTTTTACTAAACTAACTTTTTCCTCCAAAGCCTTGTTCACAACAGCGGCCATTGGTTGTGGTGACTAGCAGCTTTTTTTTTTTTAAAGCAGTTGGCAATTTGCCGAACTGGTAAAAAAGGAATTCAGACTTCCCTGGACTCGAGAAATCGACTGTTCGAATGTTTGCATCTTTTAATTTTGCTTATCTGGACTTTTGTTTGTTGATACAGTCAAGTCTCAATATAACGGCCCTCCTCGGGTCCAGGCATAGGGGCCCGTTATATCGGGAGGCTGTTATATCGAATACAGTCAACTCTCGATATAGTGTAGGCTTAGGGGACCAGGAAAAATATACACTATATCGAGGGTACACTGTATCGAGAGTTGACTGTATATGTTTTCTTAGTCGGGGCCAACTATATAGGGGGGGGGGCCGTTATATCGAGAGTTTACTGTACTGAGTTTTTTGGACTCCTTAGTGTCCATAAAGCCTTAGATCAATTGCGTTGTCCACACATCCACCATAGAAAACTATATATGAGACTATAAGAGGGACTGAAGCCTCAATTTTTTGTAGCAACCACCAAGAGAGATTACGAATTGTAATCAATCAAAGAGTAGACCTTACGAGTCCGGCAATTTTCAGATTGCTCTTTTACCAGCTCGGCAAAATTTTAACAAACAGCCGCGACTAGCCACACAGCTAAAACGAGATTTTAGATGTCGATTTTTGTAGGGAGCTGGATCTAAAGAAGACTACTCAGATACAGTTTTTAGGAAAAATTTTGAGCCTTTTTTGTATGAATCCCATATTTTTAGAGAATTTGGTTTTTCTGACACTTCCAGGTATGCAAAATACCTTGAAAATCGGAATCTAAAAACAGAATTTCAAAAAGTGTCTTGGTTGCTGAAATATGATCAACCTTACAAATAAAATGTAAAGGCATTCCAAATACTCTAATTAGATTCTTTTTAGATTCTTCGCCTCTCCAATCAAAGAAGGACTTAAGAAGCGGCTAGCACTGATTGAGCAAGTGGATCGGTCAGTCAACAATTTCAACTTCTCTCAAGGTCTGCCTTTTTTGCTCAGAAATAAGACTTATTATCTATCAATCAGCCCAAAAACTAAGTTTATGGCTTGATTTGGTCATATATCACTAATTAAGCCACTTCTTGAAAGTCTGCTTTCAGATTCCAGTTTCTGAGGTATTTTTGTAGAAGACCTCGTTTTGGCTGTGTGGCAGTGACTACCATTGTAAAAATAGTTTAAATTTTTTTACCTCATGCTTATTGCTTCATTTGATAGGTTTTGCTGGGTGGGAAAGCAATGATTTTGCGGAAAAAACCATTCATTGATCGTAGCTGACCAATTCTTTCCTTCAAAGGTCTACTACTCCACAAAGAATGGCACTTGAGTTAACATTTAAATGGTTGTTATTGTTGGCTATTACGGTAGCATTTCTTGCTGCTTTTGGAATCCAAGGCACTTTGGTGCTGATGTTCTGTGTTCTATTTATTTTGGCTGGGTTGGTTTCTTAGACTTTCCTTGCAACTTATTATATAAAACTTATTATACCAAGCCGAACGTTTCGGCCGGCCGAGCCGACAACC
>BBSZ01007593.1:0-20317 GCA_000981365.1 Subanguina moxae | reverse complement strand
GGATTAATCTCGCAGGTAAGTCTGTGCGCGCATCTCTAACCCTTCAAGCCTCCTACGCCCCCTCCGGGGGCGTAGGGGGCTTGGAGGCTTGGGGTTGAGATGCGCACACACACATACCTGAGACAAAAATCACTCGAAAATGACTCTGGGTGCATAAAACACGTATGCATACCAGAGTTTCTCTGTGCAGTAGGCTCCAGTTAACAAAACCATGTTCAAGATCTTTTTTTTTTGATTGAGCCCTCCTTAGAAAGTGGCTCCTTACTTGTCCCATAAATAAAAGTTGGGGGTGGCGAGTTGGGATAGTGGCGAGTTGGGGTGGCGAGTTGGGATGGTGGCGAGTTGGGGGTGGCGAGTTGGAAAGGTGGCGAGTTGGGTTTTTACCGTATGGCGTATATGGGAGTCACAGTCGTTTTCTATCTTCTGGTTTTTATTGGACCGAAAAACCAGAAAAACAGAATTTTTCACAGGATTTTTACAAGTTTACTTTGCACAATTTCTGTTGAAATTTTGCAAAACTGGTAAAAAATAAATTCGAAAACTGCCAAGCGGGTAAAAATGCGACTTGAAATTTGTGGACCCCTTAAAATGGCTGTACACCATAATTCAGGCGAAAATTTGTTACGCGGTCACTTTGTTACGCCACAAAAATTTGCATGTATTCATTTACAGTACTCATTTTTTAAAGGATTTTTTCATTCTGAGGCACCCTGGTAGGCAAAAAGACCTCAAGAATCCAAATATGAAAACAGAATTTCAAGAAGAGCCTTGCTTGCTGAGATATGATCAAAACTTAGAGAAAATAAGGATAAAAGCTAAGTTTGCGGCTGGCTATAATCATATCTTAGCAGCCAAACCTCTTCTTGATATTCTGCTTTCAGATTTGGATTCCTGAGGTCTTTTTAATAATTTTTGTTTATATAGGGAAATAAAACCCGGCTGCAGCTTTGGTGTACATATTGTATAATGTTGCAAATGCAAAAAAAAAACCCGGAAACTTGTAATACCCCCAAATATATGCCTACCCTAGAGTAGAGAAGTTTGTCCACCACACCATTGGAAGTTAATCTAAAAGAGAGGCACTTTGTAAAATTAAGTCAAGCCTTTTTAGGCAGTAAACTAGTAATATTGCTTACGGAATAAAGCCCATGCGGTGCGCGATGAATTCGTCGTGAAGAACACTCGTGTTGGAATCAATTTGGACCCAGTCAATGGCTGAAAAATTAACAGGATACCTGCAAAAATTTTTCATACCTGCAGGTTATCCAACGTCATTTTCAATTTTTGTCCAAAGTGACTTATATATTTCTAGACATATATTTGCGTGAGAAACATGGAAACCACATCAAATTTAAAATACTCATTAAGGGGCGAGGTAGTGTGTTGATATTCTTTTACCTTGTTTTAAAGATTTGAGTAAACCAGACAAGAAAAAACTATTATGACAGATCAAATCGTATTTTCTTCACCATCCATTGCATTCGAGAGTCTGCCAGATGTGTTTGTTTGCGGAGTGCCAAATTGTGGTAGTCTCTTATACCTGGAGGTTTATGTCATAGAAGTTCAGCGTAGTCGGCCCTATACTACAAGTGAGTGCGTTTTTTGCTTTCGTCTCTCCTGTTGTTTTAGCCTCTTCTAAGCATTTTTTCTAATAAGCTAAAAAGGATAAAAAGGATAAAAACTATTATCCACTTTCTCGACATAGAAACCATACGGTATTTACAGACCTCAGGTACTAGCCGAGACGTAGCATATGCCTTGTTTCACCTATGTTTAGCGGTTTACTGCTAACCTACGCTGGCCTATTCTAAGCCTAAGGTTAAGTTGTGTGCCTAAGTGTAGTATCTGGTGTCTGAAAATACCGTATGGTTTCTATGACGAGAAAATGTGTTTTTAATCGTTTTTAGCATATCAGAAATGCTCAGAAGGACCTAAACAACAGGTGGGATCAGGGCAAAAAAGGCATCCATTTGTCGTATAAGGCCGCGAAACCATTGTATATAATTGTGTGGCCTGTTGGTTAATCTCATGGTTAGAAAATAATGTTGGATAACCCATAAAAATAAAAACCTCTTTTGTAGCGATAACGTGGAGGACAGGAGGGGATCCAGAAATCCTTTTCGTATAATTTTTAATAACATGGTTTGCAATAACCTTCAAATTCGAATATTTTTTCAGACCTACAAGAAGGCGTATAGATTTGAAAACCATACTAAATAACCGAAAAGTTCAAAAAAATATTTTTCTAAGTGTAAACAAAGATTGCGTCTTAGTTATTAAAGAGAGAAGTGAGACGAGATTTAGTCTAAATCTCAATTAGTTGAATTTTGACCAAAAGTATATCCACAAAGTCATGTCGGGATTTTATGTCTTTAGTAACTATATTGTGTGTTACATGACTGTAAGAATGCTGAGGTAGATAGCCCATTTTTCTGCACGAAATTTAGTAAAGATATATTATATACAGACCCATAGTAGGGACTTCCGCAATGAAAACTCTTCTTAAAGCATTAGCCACACTCAAATCGGTCGACTCCAAGCTAAATTGAGTAATTTTGTAAGCGAGTCTTATAAGATTCCATAAATTTTGAGTTATTCACTGACCGAAAACGCACAAGTTCGTCATCCAAATGAATAATGGACACCTAATTAATAAATCTTTTCTTCTTTAAAAACGATCAAAGCTAGGGATTACCTGAGGTTGGTTTGCAAACGGCATTTATTACTTACAAGATAAAGAATGACAGCAAAATATACTCTTTTTGGTTGAAGCTTACTCAAAAAAAGAGATTTGATTAACATCATTTGAACTTATCTAATCTTACGAAACATTTAACGAATTCAATTATGCGGGAATTCAAACGCATTTCGTCCCTATTCCTTATACTTTTTTAATTTGTTTTAAGTATTGAGGGTAAATCGACCCTAAAAAGTGATTGGAAACGTAAAAAACACTACCAAATTTTAGCCATTGATGTAGCAGGACTGTTGAAAAAAGAGAATGGAGTGGAAAAAAAATAACTTCAGAGACTTTTTTGGTTTTACAAAACTGTCAGACCTCACAAAAAGTTTCCTTCGGCAAAAAGTAGAGGGTGGCGCTTTTTTTTTTGGCCCGTTGAATTTTGCCACACCCACACTGTAACAGAAATTAGTCTAATGAAAATACATTCTATCAGAAATTCATTTTGACAAAAATTGTTTTGGGATAAGTTGTCATCTTTAATATCAAGTTAGCGATTCTCGGAGCAACTGCTGGCAGCAGTTAAATAAAGCACTTTTTTGTGTTATTTTTTTGGAAAAACTGGCTGCAGTTTTTCTTTTCATACATAATTTATATCGAGACGAACTATAGTGAGACTTGGTTGTGTATCATGTGATAAAACCTTTTGTTATTCACAAAATGGTTTATTTCTTTAGTTTTTCAGGAATAATCACACATGCGACTATTACAGAACCTCCAGGCGTTTTCTGGATTTTTCGGTGTTCATCCCTTTTTCCGTTTTTTTTCAGTTTTCCTTTTTTAGATATATCGAGTTTCGATATACTGTGACTCTTGATCGGTCCCATACTTATAATTTAATCCCCAATGAAGTGGGACACTTGACAAACAGTAAAGATTTTTTAAAAAATGGTCTGAAGAGAAATGTCTCAATAGAAAAATAATTTTTTTCTTGTATTTGTGAGTAACTTAAAGGCAACAAAAACTTGAGTTTGTGATGTTGAAATAAAAAACGACCTCCGCTACAGTGCACTCCAAGGAGCGGTCTCCAGGGGTCACAGTATAGCAAAAATCGACTGTACAATGATTGCTAAAGTCTTTTAAAAATAGCAAAAGTTTGGTTCCTATGGGTTATTTCCCGGCAAAGACTAACACGCCTAATATATACATTGAAAAGTGAGACAATAATTTGGACTGAAAAAGCTGAGTCCATGCCATTAACAAACATCAACGCAAATATTATTGAGTTAAAGAGTCCAAATGGGGTGCAAGTCTTTCTATTCTCCTAGTCTCCAACCTAAAAAAAGTAGTAAAAGAACAAATATTTTTGGGACAATTGACAGCACTACGTGTCAAAATGGCAAAAATTGTGTACAGTCAAACCTCGATATAACGAACCCCTGCGAAAATGTTCGTTATATCGAAGGTTTCGTTATATCGGGGGTCCGTTATATCAAGATTTGACTGCGTAACAAACCCTTGAGGACCAGGCAAAATGTTCGTTATATCGAGGGTTTCGTTATATCGGGGGTTCGTTATATCGAGGTTTGACTGTATAGGTTTTGGGACTTTGTGGCTGTGCAGTGTACACCACAATTTGTTACAAGATATATTAGGCTGATATTTGTTACGCATGTTCACTTCTAGCAATGCACATATTTTTAGTTGGCGTGAAAATTTTTTCTCAACCTAGCAAAGGTACCTTGTAAAAAACTGCTGCGTAAATTTATGTTTGCGACCAAAGAAGTCCACACAACCTATTTGTCATTTTTGCGTTTTTACACGTCTTGCTAAGAATTGGCCCAAAAAGTGCTTGTCTGGTCGATTAGTCATTGGTATACTTTGATCATGTCCATCAGACTTTTTGGATTTTCAATTTTTTACACGAAAAGTGAAATGATGTAGTGCTTCTTTTCCTAGTAATATCTCTTCTAAAATTAGATGATATGTGCTACGCAATGATGTGTCAAGCGCTAAATTGAGCTCAAAAAATTTTCAGAACAGAGATGATTTCGACGTGTAGTCGACGTGAAAAGTCGAAACTCGCCGACCACACATCGAAACCAAATGTCTTTATTTTAAAATTTTCTGAGTTCAATTTAATGCAGAACCCATCATTGCGTAGCATGCATCATCTAATTTTAGAAAAGATATTATTGGGAAAAGAAACACCACACCATTAGACTTAAAATTTAAAAAGTGTCCAAAATTGGTGAGTCGCACGTCGACAACCCTAATTAGAACTCTAGGTATTTAAACTATCTTTAGAGTCTGTTTTTCGTAGCAAATGTACCGACGAAAGTCTTTAGAATTTAGACTTTTATATTTGCTACCCCAGTTCCACTATTATCTAGTATCTAAATTTTTAATGTCTAGAGTTATATTTTCTATGGCTCCAAAAATCAAATCCAATAGACTGTATATTTTGTCATCACGTTGCTCCATAGCCAACATTTGTTTTAGCATACTTTTCCTGCATTTTAGGGTTCTCTCTGATAACCAGATGATTTTCCGGCTGGCTGTTGCTCACCTGAAACAAACAGATTAAAAATGCAAAAGTCAACTAACAAAGGACGAATAATACCGGTTCCCATTTGAAATTCAATTTGCCTTTTTCCACTATGGATTCAGTCAGCAAGTTATTATTAACATCATGCTTTTCGACTTCTACAACGAGGCCATTTGGATTGCCATATTTGGCAAAATTAGTCCACATTTGGGTGGTCACATCCAGCACTTTGCGATCTGTGGGGGTGCGGGTCCAGGGAGTCACAAACATGTTTATATCAAATATGTACATTAGTTCAGTGCAATGAGTTGCACCTGCAAATGATGTTGGATGAGCGGAGAAAATGAATTTTTGGATGGTCTCACCAATAAATGGAAGTAGTGGATTCAAAGCTCGACTGGCATTTGGATTGAAATGCTCAAACACATAGCGGTAAACAGTGGAATCAGTAAACTGAGTCATTTTGTCACAGTAGTTTTGCAGTGGCAAGTTATTAATCAGATCGCTCATTATCTGCAAATGAGGATATTGGCATTTTGAAAAATAAATGATGAACAAGTGTAGTCTGGAGGGTTGTGTTGAAGCCGATCAAAACAATTTCAGGATGCGTAAAAAGTATAATCACCAACTTTTAAAACAGCACCACTTTTTTTACTTATTATTTCTGGCTAACTTAATCTTATTTTGAAGTTGTGCACCTCCGTACATGTCTGCCTCTTGTTTTCTATATATCTTGATATCATCTGTTACTGTTCAGATGTACGTTTTTTTTTATCATTTCAGAGAAAAATTATGCACAACAACTGGAAGATCTGCCTTTATGGGGGAAAAAAACATCTGCAGTCGGTGGCGAGTCATCTGATTTGGTGGTGTGCAAAGTGTGTCATGATGCGGAGAAAAAGAAAGTTAAGTTAAAGCTGTTTGAAGAAAGGAAAAAATCTTTGAAAAAAGCATTATATATGAAATGAAAGAAGAGAAAAAGGGCTATTCAATGGTATCAAACACTTCGTGGGAAAGAGTACATCTCATCATTTAAAAGAAGGTTTAAATTTTCGTATGAACTTTTGCCTCACCCGATAATCTTACAACTAAAACAACATTATTTTTATCTGTTTAAAATATGCGGCTTTTAAACATTTGCGGCTGCGGCTAGCCGCAGCCGCGATCAGCCCTAACCGGGGGCCGAGGCAAAAAAACGCATCCATTTGTCGTATAGGGTCAAAAAGATGGCTGGCATGCATGCTAATTTTATAGGTTATTCTTTTGAGTCTCCCACGAACCGTCCAAAAACATTAGTGTGATAAAAGCCATCAATAAGATTGTAGTTTTTCGAACTACAAACAAGACTTATTAACTTGCCGGAAAAAATTATTTATAGGATAACTTACCGCAACAGATACTTGTTGAACCGCTTTTTTGTCCTTCCTCATGTGATCATTGATGCCATAGAGGTCTCTGAAAGCTGCCATTGTGAGTGTCTCTGAAGTTGTATTTCTAGCTTTGTCCAGAAGTTCATGAGCTCTGTATTCACAATAGGACAGGAACTTAGCATTGGCACGTTGAAAGCCCAAGGCTACTGAATCGAAAAATGTCTAACCTACGATATCTCACAACCTCCAAAAACTTTATTTAGCCACTTATTCGTTCATTTTTACGGAGATAGTCATTCCCGTCTAAAAAATTAATCCTGTACTTTTCACAGCATAAGACGCACGAAAAAGCGGTTAAAACCAGTTTTAGGGAGGACACGAGACATTGTAATCTGGCCGAAAATAATGACTCTAGAACATAGCTACATGCGGCTGAAAAGTGACCTTGACAATTTTTAAAAAATGAGTGGCAGCCAAGGTTGCCAACTAAATTTTCAAAAAAGGTACCAGAAGTTTCTCAAAAACTGGCAGCCAAGTGGTATTTATGCTACTCATTTGCCTGATTTTGAACAGAAATGTGATCCTTCACTTTTCATAAAGGTGGTGACATTCTTGAAAAGGATGCATGGCCATGGCGTCAGCACTAAAGCTCCGGTATTACTTTATTATACACCCCCCCCCCCGAAAAAAGTGCTTGGGTTTTCTAGGTAGATTGACTATATAAAAATCATTTTTTCATCATTTCTAGAGGGTTTGAGGGTTGCATGGGAGGGGAAGGGGTAATTAAGGGGCCAATTTGTAAGGAGGGCCCACTCAAAAAAGAGAAGATCTTGAACATAGTTTCCCTTACAGGGAACTACCGTATAAAGAAGCTCTGGCATGCTTGCTATTTTCATGCATCCAGAGCATCTCGAGTGAAAGCATTAGGCGGCACTAGTATAGCTATATTCTAGGCTTGTAAAGACTCACAGAATAACAATCCCTCAAACTTGCAGACGCCAGTCATTACATTTCTTTTGGGGCACTCTTTTCTCAATTCTTTGATGCTTTTAGGGAGGATGTCACCATCGATTATTGGAGTGATCGGGATTCTCAACTTAAACTTTATATTAAATTGTTTACCATAAAATACACGTAGGTTTAAGAAATATGATTTTGATTATGAATAAATCTTTATAACTCAGTCTTCAATACTCTGTCTTTTTGAGGTCAGCTAACCTCTTTAGAAGGATTGCTACCAAAATGTCTAAAATTTGCGGAAACGATTGTATCTCAGTTTCTTGAATTCTGAAATGAAGGTTGTTTATACCATACGAAAGCCCTGCCAACTCTGCGTGGAATGACACCTTAGCTGGGACCGTGAGGTCAAAAGCTTTGCGGTTCTAGCGAATAGTTTAATCCATTTTTGCCTGCTTCCTCAGTTGTTTTAACCCCTTCTAAGCATTTTAAAGCATTTTTATTAATCTCTGTGGTTCACAGAAATATTTTCATCTATTTTTCACATTTCCGGTTCATTTTATTTTTTAGTGGATTGGACAAGCTTTCGAATGGTATATTTGCTTTGTTCTACACAATGCAAAAATTTTCTGAAAAACTCGGTTTTTTTTAATCTTCACTAGTGTCCTTAAGTAATTGTCCGCAACTGTAGCTCCAATTTGAATTTCAAATGGGAATAAGGACTGTATTGGGAAGGGAAGGGACAATTAAGGGGCTACTTTGTAAGGAGGGCCCATTCTGTAGGAAAATAGAAGATCTTGAACATAGTTTCCCTTGCAAGGACCTCCCACATAAAGAAGCTCTAGTATGCATTTTAATGTCATGCATCCAGAACTTTTTTACGAACGATTTATGTCTCAGCTTTGTTTCATCTCAGTTTCAGGGCGCTGGACCTCCTTACAGAGGCAACGGGGGCTTGAGAGTTAAATATGCGAGCACAGACTTACCTGTGATGTGAATCCGAGTAATACTCTTAATCAGAAAATGCATCTAGGGGCCCTTTTTGCTTTGGTCCAGTAGGGGAACGCGCAAATAATCTTTACAAAAAGTGGCACCCCTACTATTCGCTTCCCCTTCCAATACAGCTCTTATTCTCCTCTCAGTTACTATTTCGACCTCTTTATGGCGAAATTTTCGCTTAAAAATGGTTTATTCTATACTGCAACCTTATTTTCTGTGGTAATACGGTGTTACTTTTTCAATGATATATTTTTTTAAACTTGAAAAAAAAAACAAAGCATTGTTAATTACCTCTCCAATGACAATCCTATCACCTATCATTGTCGCTTCTAAAAAATTAGTATTTGAAAAACTTATATTTTCTGTGTAAAAGAAATTAGTTCAAAAAACAAACCAAACTTTTCAGCTGGTAATGCCCTTAAAAATCGCATCAAGTCGGCGTTTTCTTCTTTAGTCCATTGCTTGGCTTAATAGCATAGCTTTTGTAACAATAAAATACCAGTTTAAACAATACTAACATTTACTCCTTCTTAGAAAACCTAGTTTTAACGCTTTTCGTTGGCAATACTCCATCAGTTGTTCCCTGGAAGAGAGGGCCCACATGGACTCTGCACTCCCACCCATCAATATAATGTCTTGAAAAAGATCTAGAAGACAAATGCGTAAATTTAATCAACCTCAATAATTTAATCACAGTACCCCTAGAAAGAGGTGAAAGAGATAATAGATCAGCAGAAACAGCCCCAGCACTTTGTCCAAACACAGTAATATTGTTTGGATTCCCACCGAAATATGAGATGTTCTCTTTGACCCATTTTAAAGCCATCATTTGATCGTAGAGCCCGTAGTTGCCAGTCGAATTCTCATCGCCAGTGAAGAAATAGCCGAGGAAGCCGAGACGATACTGCAGAGTGACCACAATCACGTCATGGCGCACCAAAGTGCTGAAAATAACTAAATCAGAAGTTGAAATCTATTACTTCCTTTTAAAAATTTTGTAAAACCTAAATTAATACAGTCGATTCTCGATATAAGAGTAACCCAAAAAGTTCGATTTACAGCTGGGCCCGACCATCTTTTGACCTAAAATTTTTGACATTTTTTGCCACTACCTGGCAACACAAGAATAATTGTATTTAACAGCTGAGTCCATGACAAATCCGCCCCCATGAATATATACCATGACAGCATATCCATCCTGAAAATGCATAAAAGATTTATCTGATTTATTTAAGCCAGTAAAAATTACAACAAAAAACTAACAGGAAAAAGTTTAGAGTCAGATGGCCAGCCAGGTGCAACCACATTCAAGTAAAGACAGTCTTCTGATTTGCCCACCCTCAACTCCATCCAGTCCCAAAAAAAGTCGCGCTGAATAGATCTACTCTTGTAGCGTTTGGTCGGCAAAGGTTCTTTCCAAGCAGGTTCTTCAAGAGGCACCGGTTTCTAAAGAAGAACAAACAATCAAAAAGGCATTAAAGTCCAGCAAAAGCAGTACGTTCTACCCAACAAATTCTAAAAAATCTATTCTAAGCACTTATTATGCGCTAAAGACAATAAAAAATTATTTTTTTTCCCAAAATGGGTATCTTGCAAGAAAACAACAAAAGTGATTTTCTGTCTTGGCATACATAGCAAATTAGTTTTGCCCATAACTAAAAGATTTTGTTTAGGTTTAGACAAGCGTAAGTTAACCATGCTCAACTATATCAGGTTGATCCAAAAGTTTTAAGACTGACCCTTAAAATTTTTTCAACTTGCTAAATCGTCTCAAAACGCCAACTAAAATCAGCGAAGAATCGTAAATAGTTTAAAAACGCACAAAGAGTTTTTTTTTAATTCTTGGCGTTTTGTTTATTTTCAAATGCGCCAGAATGCAGTTTTTAAGAGGCCGTGCTCTCCCCAAATCGACTTTTTTAAAGATGTTCCTAAACACCCCATATCGACTCAAAATCACCTCAGAAGATCAAAAAAGACATTATTTTTAATTCCTCGTCGATAAAAAAAAATCAAGTTTTCTGGTCACTTGAAAGCACCATAAATAAGCTTCTTCACGCTTCTTATCTCAATAAATCTTTTTTATTTGCGACAACTTAAAACTCTCTTAATGTCTGGAATAACATCACCACATAAAAATCCAACACAATTAATGTTCGACCCTTCGATCCAGAATTTATCGTTCCTAGCATATTTTTTCCTAGCAGCTAAAACTGTTTAACATACATTTCATGACGGCCACCTACTGCATAAAGAAACCTCTACAGGTATTCGTTTGATACTTGTGGGGTGCTTTTTAGAGAGATATGCCTCTAAGGTGTGTTGGAGGTGCGCAGTTCAACTCAAAGCCCAGGAGTTAAAACAGCGCGCACCTAACTCAACTTAGAGACGTATCCGAGCATAAATGTGCCACACACACGCAAATAAGGGCACTTTTTGCCCTTGGAAGTCATGAGAATTTGATGTATACAACAAGTACTCAAAACTCGATTTTTTTTATCGACGAGGACTTAAAAATAATGTCTTTTTTAATCTTTTGAGGTGATTTTGAGTCGATATGGGGTGTTTAGGAACATTTTTAAATAAGTTGATTTGGGGGAAGGTATATGCAAATGGCGCCTAGTTTTCTTTGTTTTTCTACTATCTATCGTTCAAGAAAGGGAATAGAAGTTTGTAAGAAGGCAAAGAAATGAAAAATCAAGCCTTTTCAATGATGGGTTATTCTGAATTTTAGTGGAAGAAGCTAACGATTCTTTGGAAAGGGGAGATGTAGAGTCACAAAAAGGGACCAGAAAAGGTTATTAAAAGACAGCTGAAATAATCAAATTTAAAAAATTTATCGGGGTAAATAAGTGATTTGGTTGGAAAAATTAGTCACAGCCCCTAATTTTTTGTTCGAGTGAGGGACAGAATCAAGTAGAGTGCGAAAACATGCCTTGAATCTCAAATCTCCAAGTGGCGGCTTTGCATATGGTATACCAAGAAATACATTCACCCATTTGTTGGCTTCTTTAGTTCCCTTGGCTTTCAATTTTAGTCGTTTGCCTTCCAGTGGTCCATTTCTAGTGGTAATGATAAGTGGCGGAAGAGAAGAACTAAGATTTTGAATCAACGACGGACGAGCTTTGCCTGGATGTCTGGAAGGAAGTTTTGAAGAAGAGGCAGAACCCATTAGAAATGAACTGATCCCATTAATTATAGCATATTCATTGGCAACTCTAAAAATTTAAAGAGCATTTTGAGGAATGTGTTTTCGCCACACAAATATGTAGAACTGGTGAGCACTCGCTATCTTAGAAGCTAGTTAGAAGACTAGTTAGATAGTTCGAAATAAGTTTAAGCGCTCGATTCGATTTAAAGTTCGAAATTTAAAAAAAATCCATTTTCTAGCAAAATGTTTGAAATCGAGCACTCTATTCGCCAACCCTACATACCGGGTCGGTGTCAATATTTCGCCGCGCCAAAATTTCGTCGACAATTATTTCGTTGACAAAAATTTCTTCTCGACAAAAATTTCGTCACATACCTACACTGAGTTGATGGGTGTCTTTGGTCCCACAATGTGAACTACGTTATATTAGGGAATTCTACCATGTTTTGGTCACCGGAGCTGGGCAAAAAGAGTTTTTCGTTTTTATTTCTGCATCAGATGTGGTTTTCAAGGGGTAGATTATCCAAAGGGGATCATGGTTATTTCCGGGGTGTCCGTGACCAAAGTGATACAGAATTTGATTTCAGCCATCCACCAACCAAACCAAGTGGATGTCCACTTCGTGTGATTTCTTTTCTTACTTTCAGGCCTTCAAAACCATTTTTTTGTATTACTTAGGGTGTTCTAAAGAAGGTTTAACAGGGGTGAATCATCATTTTGTGGGCTACTTTTTCAGTTTTTGTAATTTCGCTCAAAAGACCCTTCAACATATACCAATCTTCTTTAAAATTTTAACAACCATCAATAAATATTTTCTCGCTGTGTGACGCATCTTTGAGTTTTTCTTTTAAGCTAGTCTTACTTTCTTATTTTCCCACTCCCCGCTATTTGCATCATTATGTGGGCTTTTAGAGTATAGAACAAAACACGAAAATACGCAAGGAAGAAAATCGTAGCAAAACCGCGCCAAACCAGCTAATTGTTTACTAAGTTGAGAAAAAAAAGAGTATGGATAAAAAGGGACGGAATATAGCAGGTAATTAGCTAACACAAACATCTTTTCCGGAGGAGTTAAGTCATCAAACACCTGAAATAGAGTCTGGAAACCCCCGCCAGTTGATAGTGCAGAGCTTTATAAGCATTCGGAGACAATAAAAAGATATTGATAAGCAGAGACCGGATTTGTATGCCAAAAAGTTCGATCCACAGCTGGGTTTGACCCTTTTTTTCCTCAAATTTTTGACATCTTTTGCCCATTTTGATGTTGATCTCTCTAAGGCAAAAAATCGTAGGGATTGTGAATTTGCCGGTCGTTTTTAGACAACTCAACAATTTCACCTTTAAAGAATCCAACTGTACAAATAAACACAATATGTAGGGTGTATTTTTTCGGGCTACATTTTGTTGCAGACCCGATTTTTTCAGTATATGAGAAGGTAAAAATTATTGGTAGGGGGGGGGGATTATTAGTGAGGGGAGGATTAATAGAGGTTATACAATATTCACCCATCAAAATGTCGCTGCATGGGTTCTTGACTCTTACCAACAGCTGTCCCACAGCTCCCATCACTAGCTTACACCCTCACGAGAAATGGAAGCGAAAAGTGTTAGTTGTGTTAAAAGGAGAGAAGTAACACCAAGTTCCACTGTTTCCGCCAATAACCCAGAAATTGTTCTTCATAAGTATTAGCTGTTTGCTTGGTGCTACCGACAAAAAACTATTTTGCAATGCGCCTTTAAAGAGGCAAGAAAAAAAGAGAACAACAAGGTTTTTGATTAACTTTTTTTCTCTTTCTTTTGTTTGTTGTGTATAAATGATTGAACGGGGTTTTGTCTAATTTATTGTTTAAATTTGTTTCCACCTAATTACTCGTAAAACTTTTTTTCTCCGGGGAGCTTGCATTTTTTTGTTTGTCAATGATAGTAAGCAAAAGTAGGGAATAATAAAAAATAGATGTGTGAAGAGATTAAAATAATAAAGAAAAAGTAGAAGTAGATATAGAGTCCAATCTCGATAACTCGGCACTCCGAGCCCGGTCCATGAAATGTCGAGTTATCCAGTGTTGATTGTATAAATGTTAGGTTGCTTAGAAAATGTTGTCGTTTTGAAACTTTTTGACTGCGTTCATATTTCCACCAAACAAATTTAAATTGTTCTAAACGCAACAATCTTTATCGTGATTTTCCGACATGTTGTTACTAAAAAATCATTTTTTTTCCTCAATGTTTGACATCTCTTGCCTATTTTGATGTTGATCTCTCTAAGGCAAAAAAAGGTGAACATCTTGGTAATAAGAGCTCTTAAAGTTATTTGTTTACGCAGCAAAATTTTTACACTCATATGTATACGTTTTATGGCTTAAAATAAAGCTTATATATTGCTTTACAATCCCTGACAAAAAATATTCCAGATGGGTGTGAAAAAAAAAAATTCTGTACCTTTAAAATTTTAAGTTATAAAAACCCGCCAATTTAAAATTCACCCCAAGTAGTGACTTTTTTGCGTATTGAGAATTTTTGCTTTTAATTTTATTTAATCCATTCTTTTGGTTGTTAAATTAAATTTTTTACCAACTTATGTAGCATAATTTAAGACTAATTATGCGAAATGAACCGGAAAGAAGTAAACAAGGCAAAAATGGACCGTATTCTTAAAATAGAGCCTATAGTTCTTATTGTTATTAGGTTTTGTAATTGCAAAATGATGTCCCCGAAGTCAGCCTAGTAAGAAGACCAAATTAGATAATTCCTTGTAGTACAAAATGGCCAAAAATTATGTTTTTTCAATAGGTGTAAAGTAGGGTTGGGCAACCCGAGTATTCGCCCTAAGATAAAATATCTTCGCGCCTAAAGTGGATTTCCACTTGCTGAAATTTTTAAACTATCATTTGCGCATTTTTATTTTTCTTATTATAATTCTTATACCTTTTTGAATTCGAGTATTTTAAAGAAGATTTGTAGATGTCGAAGGCTCTTTTGAGCGAAATTCCCAAACTGAAAAATAGCCCATAAAGCGGTAATTCACCCCTGACAAACCTCCTTTAGAATACTCTAATTAATACAGGAAAAAGGTTTTGGAGGCCTGAAAACAAGAAAAAAAGTTTACACCAAGTGGACATTCACTTCGGTTTGGTTGGTGCATGGCCGAATGTTGAAAAAAAACCAATATTGTAACCAATCCTCTTATTTCGGTCATGGACATTCCGCAAATAATCATAACGCGTCTTGGCTTCACGAAGCTATCTGCTGGAAAACCACATCTAATACAGAATCAGATTTGATGCAAAAAAGTATATTTTTGATTAAAAAGAAGTACGTGATGCAAGGGAAAGTGCGACACATGCCTCAAAATAGACCTTTTCGGACAATTTGAAAAGCCGTGACTTGGGGGCTGTCTGCAAAAAGTAGGACAAAAATACAAGGCCAAAAACACGATTTTGAATAAGGAAGAGGGTTCAGCTCTATTAGAGAGAATACGGTATTTTTCAGTAAATCGTGGATTCAAACTGCCAACACTGGTCGGGGATCAATTGTCAAGGACCATACAAAAATTGATTTTGATTTTTTGCAGTTTTAAGGATGCATGGCAACACAAGGAAGAAGTCATTTGCAGACACCAATGAAGAAGAAGCCCAAGGCATTGATCCGATTGTAGCTCTGGTCGCTCTCCATGCCAATAAAGAATTCCGTGTAGATGTGGATAAGTTTGTGGTGAGTTATACCGATTCAACGTCAAATTCACTTATTCCTTGTAAAATAATTTTTGTTCATCAATGCTGAGGTAACGCTTTCGTCGAATTTGATGGTTCGCTCTATCAAGTCAATGTCGGATGCTATTTACTCGTTGCTTATCGACGATCAAATTCTTTCAATCAACGGAAAAGTGGCCAACAACGCTAATGAAGTGCTAGATATGGTCAGAGAGAGTATCGAAGTATGTTTTTCATTATGGTTTTTTTGCGGTTGTTAATTGTTTCATTTTAAGAATGATGTCGAAATCAGGATTAATCGGCAAGCCAATAAGTCTCCCGCTTCTCCTATGCGTCTGATGTTACAAGATAATGAAGAAGGCTTTCATCGGCTCGAAGGTGCTCAATACTTTGTAGTCAAGCTAAGCAAGGTGATTGGCACTCATCTTGGTTTCAAGGTGAAGGCATACCGCGGAAGGTCGTATTTATAGTCATTTAACTTCTTTATTCCGTCCGTCTAATCTCTTTTTAGAATCATTGTCACTGAAGTCGTCTTATTTTTGAAGAATTTTTCTTTTATTTTGTATATATTTGCAGTTTTCCAGGTGCAGGGGAACGGTGTAGCCTCTTTTAACTATCGTGTCGGAGACAGTATATTAGACATTAACAGCGAGCAGGTCAAGGAAGTAAAAAAAAATTACTCTATTTGTTCAATTAATCTACTTGTAAATTTTTAGGTTGATGTATTTCACAAAAAGCTGAAGACTAGTATGCATCACTACCGCGCCTGCACAACTTTGGTCGAGCGCCCAACCAGCGTGACAGAAATATCTAATGCCAAAGTGATTATTGATGTTTTGGTGAGTTTTGGTTTTGTTGAAAGTTGTGGGATGCTGTTTTATTTTTAGGCAAAGTCAAAGATTGATCCGCCACTGCCAAAGGATGTCATAGCTATCGGGCAACGAGAAGCAGAACGCTTTATGGCCAATTTGCACAAGGGCAGAAAGCTGAGATCTGCTATGCGGGGAAAGAAAAAACATAGGAAGCGCCACTCACTGTTTGTCGTAAGTTCTTATCATTGTAGCTTGTAATCAGTCCCTAACCAATTCAATTTAGGCAAAACTAGAAGAAGAGAAGATTGGAACAGATGTTAAGAATCCGTTATTCCTGCAGAAGATTCCTAAGCATAAGACGCCAGCTTCCAGTCTCACATTCTTTCCAAGGTTCTTCCAATAAGAACCAAATTTTTCCTGTTGTAACCTATATAAAAGTATAATAGCATGTGTGGGTTAAAGGTAAGGGGGGGGGTGCGTCAATAGTTTTGGGACAGTGTGCAATTTAGACAAAATTAATTTGAATCAATGTAATTTGGATCACTGCATTTGAACTGCTGATTCAAATTTATTTCAACTATTTCAATTTGATGCGTAAGTACTCGAATGTAAATGAGCTGCAATGGGACCCCTTTAAAGTTCTAAATTGCATTAAACATCTATTTTCGCCATTTGATCTCTGGCTTCAAACTTCCCAAAAAAGTTTTAGAAAAGTAATTACAATAAATCAAGATCAACCAACTGCTGCTACTACCCTTGCTATTCGAAGAAAACAACCAAAAAATTGCGTAAAAGCAAATTTTCTGTTCTTTTGCCTACTAAGCCTGCTTTATCTGCCGCCTCTCACGTTAATTAACACTATCTTCAATAACTTCTAACAGTTGTGTGTAAAGGTTGTCCTTGGTCAGACACTAATTGACTCTACTAGATTATAACCTTTGTCCTCCTTTTGTTTTAGCCCCTTCTAAGCATTTTTATACGCTAAACACAATAAAAAAGGACGCTACTCGGTTATACCCCTTTTTTGTCCTTTTATCATGTTTTTCTGACTGTACCAGGGCAAAAAGTGCCTCTAAATGAATTTTGTGATCAAGAGGATTGCTCGGATTCATCTCGCAGGTAAGATGTGCGCGCATCTCTAACTCTCAAGCCCCTTTACGAGGGGCTCAGGGGCTTAGAGTTGACATACTTGAGAGAAAAATCACTCGAGAAGAAGCTCTGGATGCATGAAAATAGTATTCATACCAGAGCTTCTTTATACGGTAGAGCCCAGTTGACAAAGCTATGTTCAAGATCCTCTCTTTACTTGAGTGGCCCTTAATTGTCCCTTCCCATCCCTATACAGCCCTTCATCCCTTTAAAATTGGTCAAGAAATGCTTTTATAACCGAGTTACTTTTTAAATTACTTTTTTTCGGCTGTGCAACATCTGGTAAGGTGCGTTTTGGTAAATGCGATATTTGGTAAGAGGCAGTGTTTTCAAAACTGAAACTAAAACGCTAAACTGAAACTAAAATTTTAGTTTTAGTTTCAGTTTTAGTTTCAGCTTTGAAAACACTGGTAATAAAGCAATTTAGTAAGATTTTTTTTTGATGAGGCGCCATTTCGTAAGAAACACTTTGGTAGCGTGCTTTTTGGTGACTGGTAACTTTGGTAACAAATTCTTTTAGTAATGCTCTTTTATAAGCTCTTTTTTGGCACTAAAAAGCATACTTTTACCCTATTTGGTGTCGCTTTTTATCGAAAGTAGAGTTAAAAAGTCGCAAAAAAATACACTCGTTGCATAAAAAATTTTATACATATTTTTTGTACCACTTTTAAATAACGAAACTGGTGGAATTCAGAATTCAGCTATTATCAGCACAGCTTATGTAATTAGCTGTATAATCTCAGTACAAGTTAATCAACACAAGCAGGTCTCATTGAAAAAGAACAAGTGAACACACTTTCACAAATATCTTTATTTTGTCTCACCCAAACACACAGTTCCAACAGAATAAATAAAACTGAAAAAATTACTTATTCTGCAGAGGCTTGTATGTTCTCCTTGGAGTGTTTCCTGGCAAACCACCGGCTCCTATTCCGCCTGACACCTGTTCTGCTATTCGCTTAGTCTGTCAAAATTAGCATCAATATATAAATTAGAATAATTAAATGGTTAACTTCCTCCTTACCAAAATCACGGATTACAAAGAGCTCTTCATTCTCATATCTCAACCATCCCTTTGGAATTACAAGGCATGATACAGCGGTTTTCCCTTCTAAATGACGCAGAAAATTCTGAATAAAGTTTAATAAATGTTGAGTTTAAAAATATTATTAATCGCCCTTTTCCTTCGCTTAATCGCCCACCGCAAATTGACATTATTAATGGCAGTCATAGTCGACCCTTCAACTTCTTCCATGACAAAATACCAAAATGGCGTCTTACCAAAAAAAAAGTTACCAAAATGGCGCCTTACCAAAAAAAAATATTACCAAAATGTCATTTATCAAATGTTGCAGTTACGAAAGTTGCCTTCCATCCAAATTTCGCATTTACCAAAATACGCCTTACCAAATGTTGTGCAGCCTTTTTTCGGGGCTGGCGTGGGCGAGTATAATATAGTAGTGCCCAATTATTAGCCTATATATCCGTTGTTTTATTCCAACCTCTAAATAGTCTTCATATTTTTTTGAGAATTATGCAAATGCGAGCAATGTCAATGTGTGTCTTCTTGACTTTGACAGTTGTGCCACTTATGTGTTCTGCTCAAGATACAAGGACCTATAGGTTGTGTGGCGATAAATTTCATAAGATGCTACACAAAGTAAGTTGTAGAAAAATATGTAGGATTTATAGTTGAATTTAAAAGAAATTAATTCTTCGCAGGTGTGCACCTATGGAACGGAAAATAAACCTTGTTTCCTTGAAAATGTGGGAGGCCAGAGTAAGTCAGCTGATTACTGTAGAATACTGTAATTAGTACATGAAAAAAAAAGTTTCGGATCCTGAGAAAAAAATTCACACCAAGTAGACAACAGCTTGGTTTGGTTGGTGCATGTAAAGACACCTAAACTTGTGAAGGTTTCGTGCAACACAAACCGAAATGAAAAATAAATAAATTTAAAAAACTGGCCTTGGTGGTGAACATGGGTTTTTTTTCATTAGTTTTGCTGTTGTATTGAAAGAATTTTTTTATTTTTGGCGATCTTTTACTTCGTGCTTCATTTTTTTTGTCTTCAAAGGAATTAATATTTTTTACTTCGGCCTATGTTCAACCATAAACTAACTAGATCCGTATTTTCTCTAAGGCCCCACTCTCTGGTAAGGCCCCAATCCCTAATGGACGAGCTCCGCCCATTTCCTTAGAGGCTGAAAAACAAATGACCATACCCAAATATACGCTTTTATTTCACACCACAATTCAAATGGCTGTAGCTAGTTTCACCCATAACAGCCTGTTTCCAGCAAAAAATCCATTCAGACATAAGAAAACAGCAAGAAAATTAGGGATGAACAAAGTGATTTGTTTATTCGTTAACAATTCACCAGCTCTGCAGAAAATAACGCCATCAACATCAATAGAAGGATCAACGTTTAACTAAAAATGTCCTAAAACTAAAACGATCCTCATATCATATTAATGTATATCATATCAAAACTCGGCGCTACTTGGTTATAACCCCCCCTTCCCCCAAAAAAATAAATTTTTCTAAAAGTTTTTTTTTTACTTTTTCCAGACGACTCCCAGGCAGCTTACCACCCAAATTGTAGCTAAGACAATAAGTTACAATTTAAGTAGTAAGTTACCTTTTGGAAAAATTGATTTGGGGGGGAGGGGTATGATCGAATAGCTTTTACCGTATTTACTCTATTAAGCGGGCACCCTCTAATAAGCGGGCACCCCAGCTAATGAATTTGCAGCTCTTCCTGAGTTATTTGAGATCTATCTCATTGTTTTTCCCAATAAAATTTGAATTATGATACGAGAAAATGCCGAAAATTAAGCGGGCACCCTCTAATGAGCGCGCACCCTCTAATAAGCGGACCCCCTAGCAAAGGGTCGAAAAATAAGCGGGCATGCCCGCTTAATAGAGTAAATACGGTATTT
>BBSZ01007592.1:0-11399 GCA_000981365.1 Subanguina moxae | reverse complement strand
GGGAATATTTTTTCAGTTTAAAAAAGGCGGGTACCAGGTGAATTCAAAAAAAAAAAAAAACCACTGTTATGTTATATAGTGGAATTGATAGTACTCTTTCACAGATATTGGTGGTGCAGTGGCAGCGCCGCAGCGCTTCTTCGCTGAGTGGAGGGTTCGACTCCGCGGGTAGAAAAACTCTTTTTTTGTTTATATTTTTTATGTTTAATTTTTTTTGAATTCACCTGGTACCCGCCTTTTTTAAACTGAAAAAATATTCCCATCGGGCGCGAGCATGCCCCTTTAAGTCCCAATTTTATTTGCTTTTCCAGATAAAATTAGAGTAAAACAGAGGGTATTGACCGTCTTTAGAAGGGGGTCAGAGGCAACAGCGTGTTTGCATGGTTTAATTTAAAAAATTTGCTGCTACTCCTGCTAACTCATTACTATTAACCTTATAAGCAGATGGTCATGGAAAAAAGGAATTGCCTCCTTTCTCTTTCATTTAAATAAACTAAAGGAGGAGGATAATGCAAAAAAGGGGGCCTGTGAGTAATAGACCTTATTGGCTACTGTTTAATTTCGCAAAACTAGGGAAAATATAACAAGAAATTAATTTTGGCAAAAAAAATATTTTGGCGCTACGTAAGCACACCCCCCCCTCCATAGTGGTCAAAAACGATAAAATGGACCAAAACCGATAAAATTTTGTGGCGTTCCGTAAAACCTGAAACCGATAAAAGACCGATAAAATTATAGTCGAAAATTAATTCTCGTTTGAAATTTTATTGGTATTGGTCCATTTTATCGTTTTTGACCACCATGCCCCCTCAAAAAAACATTTTTTTATTTATTTAAAAAAATAGCAAATGCCTTTGTAGAATCATTTTACTAGAGTGATGCTCAAAATCAAAATTTTTTTGTATTTTTGGATTTCGCGCAAAAATCCCAACTGATCAGAGAATTCAAATTTTAAGAGTCTGTGACATATCATACTATTAGATCATACTATTTTGAACCAACCGAGTATTAGGTACTGACACTGCTCTCAAAAATGTAGTTGGCATCCAGAAAATTTTTTTGAGTATAGTATACTATAATCTAGGTTCTTATAGATGTTTTCAGCAGGAGTCATAGTAAAATGGACTTTTTTTGGCAAATGCACCCATCTTTTTTTCTGGGTAAATACTGGAATTGAGTATAATGTTAAAATAAATCTATTTTTAAAACACCAATTACTCCAACCTATGTCCAACCGAGAGCCAGTTGAATTATAAAAACTTTAACCGTAAATAATGCTTTAATTTTAGGTCCTCACTGTGAACTGTCGCTGTCATCACCGAACACCTGCTATCCTCTTATGTGTCATTCAAGGTCTCAATGTCGGGTTGCGTCATCCTTTCCAGTTGGAAAAGAAAAGCAGCAGCTGTGCGATAATTGCAAATGGTCGCCGTTGGATGCTGACTCAAGATGCCGCCTTCGTTCTGTCTCTTTTGCTGGCGATGGATACTTGGTAAGAATTGGTTTGCTTTTTGAATTCTTCTTCCTACTATGTGCTCTCCTGCAGGTGGTTCCTCGAGCTCCTTCTCGTCTCTTCTGGGATTTGAAATTGTCTTTCGCAACCATTGCAAATTACGGAGTGCTTCTCTATTCGGGTGAGCCAAATGCCAGAAATGCGAAAACAGACTTCTTG
Organism: Subanguina moxae; assembly: GCA_000981365.1. Lineage (NCBI taxonomy): Eukaryota > Metazoa > Nematoda > Chromadorea > Rhabditida > Anguinidae > Subanguina > Subanguina moxae. The sequence continues at coordinate 9,727 of BBSZ01007592.1, read as the reverse complement.
GAGATATCGCTCCGCCGTGGTCTGCCTGTGGTGGAGATGTCTTTGGGTGCAGATAGTCATCTTCAAATCGGATTGCCGGAGTGGAGGGAAAATAGGGTGAATGATGGAGAATGGCATACTCTCAAACTCACCTTCTTTGATCATGTAAGTTTAGGAAAAATGATTTAATAATTGAAGATTTTCATAGAATCACTTGTAAAAGAGGCAATTTAGAATGATTGTACTACAGGGTGGTCTAAATTCCATTCTGTCTTTCTTTTATTCCAAAACGATTCAACAAAACACGAGATCAACGATAACAGTAATAACGTGGGGTAGCAGCTCTTCAATTGATTAAATATTCAATGAGATCCTCAATTTTGAGAATTTTTAAAGTAGGTTTAAAGTATGTGAAGTGCTTGATGGGCATCTGTTAAATTTTAGGAAGCCAAGTTCCATTCTTACAAGATGTAGCATCGACATCTTTAAATCGTGTTTTGTTGAATCGTTTTGGAATAAAAGAAAGATAGAATGGAATTTTGAGATTTTTTAATGACAGGGGAAGCAAGGCAAATTTTTGAAGTTTGTTCGTTTTTTCCAGGTGTAATATAGCAAACAAAACGGGAACTCAAACTGAGTCGATCTGCGTTTACAGAGTTCCATAATTCAGTCTATAAATAAATTTATGGCTGTTTAAAATTGTCAGAAATTCTTGGACCACCCTGTACTTACACTACTTTGCTTATTAAATAAATTTTTAGAAACTCCAACTTGTCCTGGATGACTGCGACGGTCAATTGTCTTTGCAACTCAACAGCCATGCAGCCAACTATGGAGAGTGTGCTGTCGAAACATCTATCAACCTTCCCTCCAAATGTCTAGATCCAGCCGTACCTTGCCATCGTTATCTCGACCTTCCCTCCTCAATGTTGATTGGAGCACGTCCATTGACTTATTCTGCCACTTTCTCCAACAACGCCAATTCTCCAGTCGAAGCCGGCTTTATTGGCTGTATCCGTGATGTGCTGCTTGACTCTCATCTAGTGCATTTCTCCGAAATGGATATGGCTGAGAAGGTGGGAAATGTGGAGCCGGGCTGCCGGAAATTCCGACCGGATTTGTGCTCTTTGAATAGTTATAATCCTTGTGCCAAGGTGCTTGGCTCTAAATGCGTGGACAAGTGGGAAGGACATGTGTGCAGGTAGTGTGGTAAAATGTAAGGAGGAACACCAAAAGAAGGGGCATAAATGAAAGATTGCAAAATAAGCACAAATAAGATTTAAAAAATGTACAAAGATTTCAATAAGGGGGACCAGGGCGACGCGGTGCGAACTTTTGAGACAAGCTAGTAGAATCTTAGGCTAAACGAGTAGTACCTAAAATTTATACCTCCTTACGAATGTAATTGCAGATGTCATCACCATGTCCATGCAACCAACCACAGCTGTGCGACTATTACAGGTTGGTTAAGCAAATTTGGAATTTTTTTTAAGTGAGTGGTTGTAAGTGTATATCCTAGGTCATTCTGAAGTCCAACCACCTCCATTGACATTCTTTGAAGAGTCATATGTGGAGTGGAGATTGCCAACAACCATTTCCTACCCGTTTACTTTGACATTTGAGTTCAGAACAAGACAGAGAAAAACCCAATTGATTGCTTTAGAGTTTGAAGTCAAATCGCAGTTGTTAGTGATTTCGGTAAGCTTGTTTTGTCAAATCTCGTTGTTCATCTACTTTGCACCACTATTCTTTTTGTAGTTGGAGAGTGGTCAAGCCATGGTGCAACTCAACTCTGAACAATATCTGATGACTTTTCCCCAATTAGCAGATGGTATATGGCACTCTGTAGCAGTTTTTTTCGGTGTGAACAACTTCAACCTGACCTTAGACCACCTCTACCACAAGGTAGTCTTCTATTCAGACCCTTTACCGCTAATAATCAATCACCATTTGCAGCATTTGGTCATTAACGACAGAGAGGTTCTAGCAATTAGCCAGCCCCAAAAACTATATACAGGCCAAGCACCATCCACGTCCCACCCCTACCAATACCTGGGCTGTATGCGCAATGTAGAGCTGGATGGCACGAGGTTGAAGATATTGGAGCAGTCCAAGACCAAATCCGGCTGTATTTCTCAGAATGCATGTGCTCTGGCTTCTTGTCCCGAACATAGCAAGTGCCAAAGGGAGTGGGACCGTCATTCATGTCAATGTCTGAAGGGTAATCTTTAATTATCAAAAATATATTTGGGACTATTTGTAGCAAATAGCGCTAAAATTTTGGACTTAATGATTTTCGCAGTACTATGATTTTCTGGTCTTTTCATTGCAAAAAATATAACCACTTTTTTGTTCAAAATGAAAGCAATCCCGAACAGTGAAATTGGACTAAATACTTACAAGTGGTGTTTGGCTTGTTTTAGGCTATGTTGGTGATGCTTGCACAGACGTGTGTGGTGTGTCCAACATCTGTAATGTCAATGGACAATGTGTGCCTTCTCCAAACCTGACTAGAGGCTATGATTGTATTTGTGCTGAAGGCTGGACAGGAGACAACTGTGAGAGAAAGGCAATAACCAAAATGTGTCCACAGGTAAAATGTACTTATTGTCGTGTTTTAAAACGAGGAACCAAGGTTCGTGGGGATACATGCACTGGAACGCTTTGCGTTTGGTCCGATGTTCTCTTTCTTCATGACAATGTAAGACCACACACTGCTCGGCTGACTAAACAGAAACTTATCGATCTGGAATGGGAAGTCTTGCCTCATATGCCGTATTTGACTGACCTGGCGCCCTCTGATTATCATCTCTTCCGTTTGCTTCAGCATTTTCTTCGTGGGAACAACAGTACGCAACAGTTCAAGAAATTTTACTGGACACTGGTCATTTCTTTTCTTCCAAATCACCCGGATTTTATGTCAAGGGGATCGTTCGTCTGCAACAACGCTGGCAAAAAATTGTAGAATTTGAAGGAGATTATACTTTGTTTTGAATAAAAACTTGTTTTGGGCTGTGTTTGAAACTTTGACTGGAAAATGACAGAAATTATGACACAACCTAATATCTCACAAATTTTAAACAATTCTTGCCGAAAATCATCACCTGTGTAATTTAAATGTTTTGATTGCTGGAATAGCATCTCTAAAAAATTATTTTTCGACTTTGCAGGGCTGGTTTGGATTATTTCCCAATTGCCGGAGTTGTGAATGCCCTGTGGAATATGGCTTTCGAAGACAGTGTCACACCACAACTGGAGACTGTATTTGTCAAGCAGGCACCTATTCCCTGTCTGGAGCTTGTGTTCCTTGCGAGTGTAAGTATAAAATAAATAAATAAACATTTCCTGAATCAACCCCAACTATAAATATTAGGTGGCTATGGCAGTCTAAGTTCCGTTTGTGCTCCACATTCAGGTCAATGTGCTTGTAGTGGAGAAGCTATTGGTAGACGATGTGATAGGTGCATCCAAAAGAGGGAAGTATTGGCCAAAAATGCAGTGTTATTGCTGGACCGAAAAACTTTGAAATGTGTGCCTGTGAGAGACAGATGCCCCTCCAACATTGAGGATGGGGTGCAGTGGCCAACCACCACCAGAGGGGCTACTGCTAGACAGGTATACTCGTTTGGGTAAATTTATATATTATTTTTTGCTTTGTAGTCTTGCCCTGCTTTCCAATTGGGCATATCCACTAGAAGGTGTTCTTCCAACAGTGAGTGGATGCCTGTGAACAGCTATAACTGCACCCTTCCCCAACTTTATGATATACACAACAAAATCCAGGTTTCTATATAACTCTTTTCAAGATTTATGTTGTATCGTAAAAACTTTTGAGGGTTAAGAGCAGGGTTGTCGACGTGCGATTCATCGATTTTGGAAACTTTTCAAATTTTAGGTCTAATGATGTGGTTTTTCATATATATGTTTTAAAATTAGATGATGCGTGCTACGCAATGATGGGTTAAGCATTGAATTGGGCTCAGAAAATTGTCAAAATAGAGATGTTTGTTTTCGACGTGTGGTCGACGTGAAAAGTCGAAACTCGTCGAACACACTTCGAAACCAAATGTCTTTATTGTAAAAAGTTCCTGAGCTCAATTTAACGCTTGACCCATCATTGCGTAACACGTATCATCTAATTTTAGAAAAGATATTACTGAGAAAAGAAACACCACATCATTAGACCTAAAATTTAAGTGTCCAAAATCGATGAATCGCACGTCCTGCAACTCTAGTTAAAAGTAAGGCTGGGCAGATTTGGTTTATTTTTCCGAATTTTTTGTTTTTATTTAATATTTAGACTGTTTTTAGGCGACTTTTCTTATTCTGTTCCACCCATTATAAGTAGTGATGTTTAAAAGCAATATTGGAAACATTGAATCTACAGATTCAAATTAACTTGGAAAATGAATTTGAGCAGGGTTCAAATTGCAGGGATTAAATGAAAAAAAAATTGAAAAAGGGGGCCACTTCAAGTCACCATTTTCCAATTAAAAATAGAAAGAAAAACTTCAGTGTAAGATTTCAACGCGAGATTTCAAGACAGAAAAAATTAAAAAAAAATTGACTTCTCTTTCCAAGATCTTCCGTTAAAGGAGCACACTCGTGGTCGATAGAAGTAACTTTTAAATCGCTTGGTATCTGCTTTACCCGTGCGTAGGGTTAGCCTCCCTCCCGTGAAATTGTTAGCGGGAGGGATGACGGGAGTTATTTTAGCAAAACTTTTGGACCTGTCCTAGAATGGGTACCGATTTTATACCTTGATCCCCCCTTGTTGTTTTAGACCCTTCTAAGCATTTATAGGTTAGCCGTGAACCACCAAACCTAGGTATAAAATGTTATACGCTGAGTCTTGGCTAACCTACGCTGGTCTACCCTAAGCCTAAGGATCAGTTGTATGCCCAAGTGTAGTGCCTGCCGTTGCTTACTTTGATCCCGCAAGGCAAAATATGGAAATTGTCGACTTTCCAAAAACCGATTTTCTGTGACGAAGAGAAGCGGAAAATAGCTTTTCTATCGTTTTTAGCGTATTAGAAATGCTTAGAAGCGTCTAAAACAACAGGGTGTGAACAAGCTAAAAAATCAGCATTCAATATAGGATAGGTCCAAAATTTTAGGCGGAAGGGAAGGGAAAACCCTGCTCGCGCCCATTTAAAATCATCATGTTTGACTTGGTTTTTGGCTCAAAATCTAAAAATTTTTAGGAATCGGATTCTTTCAATGCATTAGAAGTTACTCGACAACTAGTGAACATCTCTTCCCACTTCCACTACATGACTGGCCGTAACTTTGACATCCTGCTGGATACTCTAAACGCACTCATTCAAAGAGAGTCTAGTAAGAATGGCTCCACATCAGAACACACCCATGACATGCGGTTCACTCGCAACCTGCTCACAGTGGCTGATCACTTGCTAACTGTAAGACAGCAGAGGATGCCCATTGTTGAAGAGCAATTCATGATTCTCCTTACACTTATGAAACATTTTGGAGAGCTGCTAGCAAACCTGCATCAACGCAACAAATTTTTACGGCCATTCCAGTTTGTCGGTGAGAAAATGGGTAAGTAAAAAGTAAACTTTTTCATAATAATGCACAAGTTCTGCTGACAGCACCATATGACTAGAAAAGGAAACAGAAAGAGCTCCTCTACTAAATATGCCTCCTCCCCCCCAAAGATCAAGTTTTACAAAAGTGTTTAGAAACTATTTTTAAATATATTTTATGCCAAAAAAACAAACAACTGGTTTAAAAGGTTTGAGGGCTGTGTTGGAAGGGGAAGGGAAAAGTGAGGGGCCACTCAGTAGGAAAAAAGAAGATCTTGAACATAGTTTACCTTACAGGGACCTACCTCATAAAGAAGCTCTGGTATGCTTGCTATTTTTATGCATCCACAGCTATTTCGGCTTATATCTCAGGTATGTTAGGGGCGCGCGCAAAGACTTACCCGCGAGATGCGCAATACTCTTGATCAGAGAATGCATCTAGAGGTACTGTTTGCCCTGGTTTAGTAAGGGAGACGGGTGAATGGCCCTTTAAATCAGTGACCTCATATTACTCCCTTCACCTCTCAATTCAGCCCTTATTCCCTTTTAAGTTACTATTTTGGCCTCTTTTTAGCGAAATTGTTACTTAAAAATGGTTTTAAGCACTTCTAAAAAACATGATTTTTGAAGGAGGGGGGATCCAGAGGCGGGGTATATCCTAGTAGCGTCGGTAAATATTTTTACGTCGTGTCTGTTCACTTAAAATGTAGCGAGCATTTTTTACCTCATTTTTTGACATCTTTTGTCAATTTCAATATTGATGTCTCGAAAATCGTAAGGATTCTCAATTTGCCAGTCGTCTTTAGACAACTCAACACTTTCACCTTGAAAAAGCCAAACTTCGATGTAGCGACACCTTTTTTCCAAAAGTGAGTGTCGGTAAATCGAAGTTTGGCTTTTTTGAAGGCTGACTGGCAAACGACTGGCAAATTCAGAATGCTTCCAATTTTTTGCCCTAGAAATATTTTTTGCCTTAGAGAAACAAAAAATGTTAAAAATTGAGGTAAAAAAGTTGTCGGATCCAGCTGTGGATCGAACTTTTTGGGGGGTCGTCATTGAAAGGGTTGACTGTATTGAAATTATTTTTTTCTTAACAGTGTTTATTAACCAAATTTTTTTGAACCTTTAGGTGGGGGAAGCAGTTATTGCATGCTAAAAAACAATAAGAAAAAAGGTAGCTAATTGAGCAGACAGTCAAAAACCTTTGAAAATAATTAATTTTGGTACTTAACAAAAAAAAGTCAAGAAAAAATATAAAAAATTATACAATTTTATAAGACTGCTGTTCATATTCATTTATTCTATTCACTGCGTCGAGAAGAAGCAACATCTTGAACGTCAGCTACATTTTTAGGGCTCAAACGTAAAAATAACTAGTCCATATGAGACTTAAGCAATCAAAATAAATCTCAGAGAGAATTAATTATAAGAGAAAAAATAGTTTTCTCGTGATAACTTTTACCAAAATAGCTAATGTTTTAACCATTCAGTGTTTGCAATCGACCGACTAAACACCTACAAACATCCCTATGCACCCTTACTTTTGCCCAAATTCGACAATTTCGCCGCCGCTTCCAAAAGTCAGACAGGAAGCTATCAATTCCAACTGCATTTCTCTCCTATTGCTGTCCCAAACACCTTCACAGTGTTCTATATGAGTGTAGAGCAGCCCATGGTATGTGGACAATGTCTTAATCCCATAGTTGCCATCCATCAAGAGCAGAGCAATAACCACACTTCACAGCCAATTCAATTGGTGTTCAAGTTGAATGAGGAAAGCAGCTGGAAGTTTCCTGAATGTGTGCGATTGACTGGAATGCAAGATATGCAATCAAGAGGTAGAACAAGTCAAGTGTACTGGCAAGGAGATGGGGCAGTGCTCATGAGCTTGAATAGGACACATCTTATTTGCCAGTTTGAATCTGTTCGGGGTGGTGGTCTATTCACTATATTGAGTAGGACTGACAAGTCTTCATTGGTAGGCTTTTAATAATGATACTTTTAAGAGTTTCATATGTTCAGAAAAAATGTCGTCCTTATTTAAAAAATAGGGTATAAAAGCAAACCATTCGTAAAACAATATTTTAATTTAATTTGCTTGTGTTAGCGCAACAAAGAAAAAGCGTTCATTTTTCCAAAATCTTCTTTCTCTACTGAACAACAGGTTCTAAAAGTCAGAAAAAGGACAGGTTTTTTATAATGTATATATAATCCCTTTTTTATGCAAATCAAGCAAATCCGAATAAAATATAAAATAGACACTAAATCGAGACTCGACTGTACTATATAGATGTTTACTTATAAAAATATCACTTTGATTGTGGTTCGGTCACTTTTGTTACCTTGATTAGGGTACCCCGTAGTTTTGGATAATATGCTTTAAAAAACCGAAACTAAACAAAAGAAAAATACAGGAAATTATCATATTAATTCATTTATTACAGATCCACTTCTCAGTGGCCAGTTTGGACGAAGCTGCTTACATCACTCCCTTGTGTGCTTCGTTTGCTTTGTTGTTGTGCATCTTCTCTCTGTATTCTGCCCTGTTCCGTCACGGCATTAGGACCCGTTTCATTCGCTGCTCATTGATCTGTGTGTTTGTAGTCAATGCTGCCTCTTTGATTGCTGTTCAGAAGGTTAATATTGGAGTGGTGTGTTTTGAAGATTTTTTTCGAATCAACATTCTTTGAAAAGTTAGTTTAACCTTTTTCAGATTTTTTGTCCAGTACGTAATGCAGTGCTCGCCTTATCAATCAGTGCTCTTTTTGCATGGCTTTTCCTCTACTCTCTGCACATCTACCGTATTCTGGCAGAAGGCAAAGTCAAGTCATGGTATGTTTAGTGTTCTGAAGAAAAATTGTAAAGTCAAATGCAGTCAGTACTTACAGCCGGTATTACGTACTTATCGTTAGTACGTATCCTCAAACATCATGCTGGTTCTAATTGTACACTCCTTTCTCTATCAAATAGCAGCGTTAAACGGTTATAAATGTTAAGTCAAAGTGCATAACAGAGATGGGCTTTTGGCTTTTTGCGATACTGCGATGCGATATGAGATATTTTTAAAAATTTGCGTGCGATACATCGCTACGATATGCAATTTTTTTGCGTACACTGTCTAATTTTAGCACCACGATTTAACAACAAAGGAGGTAGAAGAGAAACAAACCTTTTCCAGGGGCGAGTAATAACACAATAGACCAAATTTCTTAAAAAGTCCAGCTTTTGAAAATGGGATTTGGCAAGTAATATTGTAAAACTGGGAACCCGAAAACCCCCGAGCCCGGTTCCAGCGGGGTACGTACTAATAGAATTTGAGCTTATATTCTTTCTAATTGCCGATTTTCAGTTTCACACTGTCTTTCATGCTGGGTGTGTTGGTGCCTGCAATTGTGTCACTTGCTGAATTTGTGTTGACTGTGGACTGCAGTTTTCGCTACACTTCTCGGCAGTTTTGGTTGTTGATTGGACCGGCAGTTCTCTTCTTCCTGCTTACTTTCTATGCCATTGTGACCTCAGTTGTAATTAGTTTCCACAAACAATACGACTTTGTGCTCTCCAAGTTTGCCATTCGCCGTTCTCTAGCCAATCACGCTATTCTAGTTGGTTTTTCTGTTAACTGAGACGATTAAATTTTTTATTGTTATAAGTTTCAGGTCTTTTTTTGCGCCATATACGACACCATTTGTACCATAGAGTTGGTCAATGGGGAAAAAAACTCTGGTCTACAAACCGGGTCCAGTGTCTTTCTGGTTGTTGTCTCATTCTACATTTTCCTCTGGACCAACTTCCTATCTTCTCAAACAGTATGTTTTATAATATGGGCCAACCAAATTTCGGGGTGAGGTTGCCTTGGCCATAAAAACCAAGAAGAAATGAGTTAAGCAAACAAAACAGCCTACTACTATATTATACCCCGCCCCAAATAAATACTCCCCGCCCAAAAAAAAATATTTTGAGAAAAATAATATTTTCCGAGTCATATTCTTGAGAAATAAATGCATTTCAGGCCTTTTTGGCCACAGTCTAGTGATAAAAACATGGTAAAAGGGCAAAAAAGGGCGATAAATTGCACAAATGAGTTGAAGAAAAAAGTGCCTTAACAGCAAAAGACCGGGCCACAACCACTCGCTTTACCGTTTTTAGGGCACTAAAATAGGCAAGGGGCGAATGGGACACGTGTTTAGTGGCAGTTACATTTT
>BBSZ01007590.1:0-15059 GCA_000981365.1 Subanguina moxae | reverse complement strand
GAAAAGCTACAAGCCAACAGAGTAGGGATGGAGGCATGCCTTATGGAAGGTGCTGACTTATTGATTTTTTTGGAAAAGCTACAAGCCAACAGAGTAGGGATGGAGGCATGCCTTATGGAAGGTGCTGACTTATTGATTTTTTTGGAAAAGCTACAAGCCAACAGAGTAGGGATGGAGGCATGCCTTATGGAAGGTGCTGACTTATTGATTTTTTTGAAAAAGCTACAAGTCAACAGAGTAGGGATGGAGGCATGCCTTATGGAAGGTACTGACTTATTGATTTTTTTGAAAAAGCTACAAGTCAACAGAGTAGGGATGGAGGCATGCCTTATGGAAGGTGCTGACTTATTGATTTTTTTGGAAAAGCTACAAGCCAACAGAGTAGGGATGGAGGCATGCCTTATGGAAGGTGCTGAGTTATTGATTTTTTTGAAAAAGCTACAAGTCAACAGAGTAGGGATGGAGGCATGCCTTATGGAAGGTGCTGACTTATTGATTTTTTTGAAAAAGCTACAAGTCAACAGAGTGGGGATAGAGGCATGCCTTATGGAAGGTGTAGCAGCCAGTCAACAGAGTAGGGTTAGGAGGAATGTTGCGTAGCGTGATTGCATGCTTATTCATCCCATTCTCTGCCTCTACCTACAGAAGCCATTCTTTGCATGTCTTATATGCTTTGTGTAACGTGAATATGAAGAATATTTAAAGCTGGAGAAGGCACCCATTCTGTCATATTTGTCTTATTGTAATCCTTTACAAGGATTTTTAAAATGATTGTGTTGACGAATAAATTTATTTTTGCTATTTTATTTTTTGCCACTCTTTTACATTTCCTGGACACTTCATATGTTCACGAATCAGGTCTAAAAAATTCAAATAAAAATAAAAATAAGCGTACATCGAGTGCTTTAAAGGCTGTTCCCACAATATCAAAAGGCACGTAAAGGCAATGGAATTTAAACGTTTTTAATTTAATTATAAAAGCATTTACAGCTGCCGACAAAAAAAAAGGTACGTTATTTATTTTCCTTAAGCAGTTGTTTTTTGGAAAAAATGTGTTCATGTTATCGTTTTTCTGAATTGTGAAAAAATAGGCGTCCTGTTTTGATAGGTATTAGACATTAGTAAGAGGACCTGTTCACTGTCTTTTGGGTATAACATTGCAATCAAGAAAGTATTGAGATGTTATGCTTGCCTATGCAACTCTAATTCTCATTCTATTTGACATAAATCAAAGAAAGCAACTCTCTTGTTTTCCACAAACTAGTGAAGTGAGTCAAGCAAGACAAAACTTTAATGTTTTATCACGTCTTTATATATCTATTTTTATCTAGACAGTGCTTCAATCTCTGGTGGCATTTTTCTTCCTCCAAAAATCACAATTCCTCTTCGCTGTGCAGGTAAATAACTTTTTGCAATTTAAAGATTTACAATTGGGGTTTAAATATAATGGGCGTATAATATTATCAGGTCAATCCAAAAGTTTTGAGACTATCTCTTGGTTTCACGTTTCAAATTGCAAAGATAAAGGGACTACCTTTTTTTGCCTCAAAAACACTTTTTGCCGCATATTTTCAGTTAAAAACAAATTGAATCGCACAGCACTGCTTGATACGCAAAAATATTCCTCAGATGAGATCTCTGGAACTTAATCTGCGTATTCTAGATCAGGCTTTAGTACCTGCAATCAAGAAACAGGCTGATATACAACAAGGGAACGACCTGAGTGCAATAATGGCAAAAACAAACATGATTGGAGAAGACATACACATTTGAAGAAAATGACACGGATTACAGCTTTCCAAGAGATATTTTTGTTCCACTATATTTTGATGGTTTTTGCAAATCTTTTTTCTTCTTTTCTGTTGCTTTAAAGGGTTCTGGTCAAATATCTCTAGTGAGAATTAATGCATGTCAATTTAAAAAAAAAGGGTAAACGACTTCAAAAAGAAAAAATTGGTCACCCAGGACTTGGCTTCAAATCTGAGTTCAACAACCAAAATTACACCTGGAAATTAGAAGACCTGAATGTGTGTCGAAAATGAGGGTAACTGGATGATTAGTGATGTATCTTTTCGAATTTTTTACGATACTTGAATAAAAGTACCCATTTTGTAAGGATTTTTTCTTCTAGATTACCTTACTAGGCACAATATCTTCAAGAATCCGAATCTGAAATTAGAATTTCAAACTCTATCTTGGTTACTGAGATATAGCCAAAGGGTAGAAGGTCTTTCTTTTGGAATGGTGACCATCTCACTTCCAGTATCTCAAAAACCAAGTGACTCTTTGAAGTTCTGCCTTGAAATTCAAAGTCCTGGGGTTGATTAGGCTGTCTCGAAATAAAAAACTGCCTTCAAAAATGGGTACTTTTATTTGAAGATATAAAAAAGCTCAAAAACAAAAACCACCATCTGTCTGCAATCATGAGACCTTAGTTTGGACCATAAATGCTAGAGCACAAGTACTCTATCACACCTGCACATAATGAACACTGAATACGTTTTTTTTTTACTTTTGCACTTGGCTTTATGCTTTTCTTGTCCTTCCATTGTCTTTATATCACCATGCTATGCTATATGTCACTATATCGTTACTATTTGTGGGAAAATAAACTTTTGTAGAACGGCTATGCTAGAATTAGGCCTATTACAAGTAAACAAAAAGCAAGTAAAATTTAGTTTCTTTAGTTGCAATCAATCAACATTGAGAAATATCCTTTATGTTAATAAGTGGCCTGTTTTTAATAGGTCCAAGTTTTTCTTCCAAATGATAATGGAACATGACAAATAGAGAAATTTATTCAATTCAACATAAAAGCACCGTGAAACGTGTTAACACATTTACTTGTGAACAAAACTTATCCTGCAGGCTTAGGTGGACTTCCTTAAAGTAAAGCAATGGAGCACAAATCAGCAATAACATCTGTACAGAGCTGGAACCCGTGAAACCTAAGAAAAGTTGCTCCTTCTTCATCTCTTCATGCGACTAAAACTTTTAATAATGACTGCTCTACGGGCAACTCTAGACTGGATCGTTTTCCTTGAAAATATTCTTGTGGTTGACTATTGCTGTTACGAATCCTTGTTTTTCTAGAATTTTCAGACGCTTCTCCACCGCATTTTTGTATTTGGCTAACACTGATTTGTCTTGCTCATTATTCACCTAAAACCAAATAAATTGGGTGGAAATAATTGCCAAAGTGTTGAGCTATTAATCTTTAAAATACCTGTTCCGACAGAGTGTGCAGCATTGTGTACGCGGTCTGGTAGCGTTTGGGGCACAACTGAGGATTCCCAAACAACTCATCTAGAGCAGCAGATTGACACTGAAAAATTTGGTGATTTAATTTTGTAGTGATTATATATTATTTACCAGATCAATGGCATGTTGGTACATAATACGTTCGGCAGACACCACAGCCATCGACGGGTCACTGCCGGGTATTCCCAAGGAAGCTAGCTCTTGGGATCTGGCCAAACAGTGGTGGTACTTTTCATTCAATTGATTGAGCACATTTTGAACAGCTGGGGAGGGTTGCAGTGTCTCCGCGTTTATGTGCCGCTAAAAGTCTCAGCTTAGCTGAAAGTTTTGCTAAAAATTGCAAAAGTACTTGAGCCATGACAAGGGCAGAGGAAAGAACGTGCAAAGCTCTAACATGCAGTACTAATTGCTCTGAAATGCAACTTGAATTAGAGGTATATAAAAAGCGGAAGAAAAAATAGACTCTACTGGATCATAGCCCTTCCCCCCCCCCCCAAAAAAAATATATATATACCGTAAAACCTGTAATAATGCCCCCGGGGGCATTATTTTTGGACCCCTCTCCAGGAGAGGACATTATTAGAGGTTTTACGGTAAACCCCCTTTTTTGCCCTTTTACCAAACGATTGCGAGGTGGGTGGGTGTTATAACACAGTAGTACCAAAAAATAATTTACCTGCTCGTCTGTAAGCATCGGATGCAGACTGATGTCTCTAAAAAAATATTTTTTCAGCTACTTATACTTTCTATATGTTATCTTTGTGCTTTTTTGTCTGATTTCTAGACGGTTTTCTAGAATTTAGACCCGTCCCTTTACTTTTCAACAAATTGAAAATTAAAGTTTCTAGGAAAAGATATTTTTCCTACTTTCTATTGTCAGAAACATATAATAATGGTTACACAAAAATCATACCGATTTTCTCGTTCCACCTTCCATCATCATTGCAATTGGATTGTTTTTATTCTCAGCCACATTTATCAGAGCCTAAATGCTTTTATTAAATTTAGGGTTGTTGAGTCGAATACTGTTGATTTTTTTACATTTTCGATTGATACACATATTATTAACATATTTATACCTGTAATAAGTGCCCCGGGGCCTTTAATTTTTGATCCACCTTTAGAGGGGGCGTTTCTTAGAGGGAAGGTGTTTATTTTTCGACCTCTATGGTGTTGAAAGGACAAGCCCTATTCGAGCTAATGCTATCTCTTCAACTCTGACTTTTGTGGTGGTACTTGGTTTGCCTGCTCTCAATGTTGTGGAGTTCTGTCAAAGATGCCCGACAAACTTCCTTCTGCTGCTTCTACTCCTTCAAACGAAAACGTTGATGTATTAAATTTGTCAAATGCTCTCGCATCAAACAAAATATCTCATTAAGTCTGGAGCTGATCCCTCGGTGTTGTGATACTGAGAGCTTTCACTGCACTACTATATTTTACATAAAGGTCGTAAAATATCAAAGACTTATGCCTGTTGTAGCCGTTTTATAAGATCAAAATCCTGACAGGAATATACCTCAATCAACTCCAACACAAAGCGCAACTTGGCTAACACCTGCCGGTGCTCAGTGTTCATCATGGTCTCTTGCTCTAGTTCTGGAGGAGGCTCTGCATTGAACAGGTGTCCAGTGTCATTTGTCTTTGGTGTACCCAACTGCGAGAATGGTGGTGTCGACATATTGTAGTTGGAGGAACGGGGATTGGGCGAGTGCATCAATGGCTCTACACCTCCGATCAGACCTCGGAAAGCGGCATCGTCGTCTCCAGACATACCATCCATTGCTTGCGACATTGCGGACTCTTCTGAAAAAATTTCACTTATCACTTTTTTTAATCAACGCCCCGCGCTCTTGGCATTGTTTTTTCTTTCAGTGGTGTGGTTCTATTAGAGAGAATAAGCTACTCTTTTAAAAATAAGATCTTGGAATGAAAATTACCCATATAGTTGGGCTCAGCAAGATTTCCTGCGAAAGGTAGTTGGATAGGATCTATACCCACTTCCTCGTCCTCTTCGTCACTAAATCCAAAATTGGGTAAAATTTTTCAATGCTTATTAGCGGTCAAATGTTTCACCTTTGGTTGTGCTCCGAATGTGACAGTTTGGCGGCAGTGTAGTCTGCCGGCCTTGAGATAATTTTTATTTGAGCTGAGGCAGAAGCCGTATTTGGTGGGGAGGTGCTTTGATAGCGAATATTGTCCACTGGAGGTTGTACACTATCCACTTTGCTGGTGCTCTCCTCCGGAAGGGTAGGAACGGCGATGACAGCACAAGTGGCTGACTTTGGAATGGAGGTGGTTGTAGAGGTGAGTTGTTGAAAGGGCTCTAGTTTGCTCCCTTCCTGCGGCTGGTCAATTGTAGAGTCATTGCAACCGGCCAGATCATTTACTGTGTTTCTCCTGATTCGAGAGGGCAATTCCGACTTTTGTGGGTGGTTTGGTTGCTCTCGAATCACAAATTGGGCTGAAAGTATGAATTTATTTACCTTGCTGATGGTGATTATAGTATCACCACAAGCAACGTAAATGCTGATAATATAGTCAACTTGCATCATCACTTATTCTACAGCTATTTATGGTGATCAATGTGATTTAGTTCATTATGATCACCATGATTAACGTACTTATCCACCTGCGGTCTCAAAATTTTCTCCTATCAATATATTTTATATGTTTTTTAACCGCAACACCAATTACTGCACTTAGGCATACAACTTAGGATTGTGATAGTGGAGTCCAACTACAAACCACTGGTTTCTACCATGCTACTTATTAAACTATCGACAATGTTGTCTATCATATCTTTGGATGTTATTGTGTTGTTTTAGGGCGTTTCCGACCATCATAGTATGCAACCAGCCACCTCAAAAGCAATAAAGTTGGAAAAGATCAGAAAAAGCCCCCTAACAGCTGGAGTCTGATTCAATATACGTTGGATTTGTTACCAGAGGAATGTGACAACTTGGATTCTCAAGTTTGATTGTGGAACCTTTACTAAATATATATGCAAGTTGGGGCTTACTGTCAGGCAGTGGCAAGTCGTCCACTGAGGGAATGCGCATTTCAAAGCTAGAAGTTTTAGAGACAGCAGAAAAAGCCTTCTCAGGTTCACTGGCTTGTGGTGCAGCAAGACTGGAGGGACTTTTGGGAGCATTTCTTCGTTCCTCCATTTTGGCATAAGCATATCTTTGACTAGGCACTGGCACTGCTCTTACGTTGGCTGAGGTGGAGCTGTGCACCTGTACTTGTCTAACTGGATTA
Source organism: Subanguina moxae (assembly GCA_000981365.1). Classification (NCBI taxonomy): domain Eukaryota; kingdom Metazoa; phylum Nematoda; class Chromadorea; order Rhabditida; family Anguinidae; genus Subanguina; species Subanguina moxae. Next base: position 8,540 of record BBSZ01007590.1, on the reverse strand, counting down.
TTCTCCATGCTCGAGCAAGACGATCCATTGGAGTGCTGTTGTGGACGAAAGGAAGAGTCTTGACGCTTTTCGAGTGGAGGAAGGAAGGTGAAGTCGCTTGATTCTGTCATTGGTGCTGGCTTACTGTCGTCTGAATTTTTTTTTACTTACTATAAATCAATTCAATGGACGACAAATCACCTTTTCTCGGCTGAGGAGATACTGGTTTAGGTGAAGCCAGATGTCTAGGCGAATTGTTGGTGGCATAAGTCAGTAGTCTGGAGCCAGAAAGCGCAGGTCTCAATGGCTAAAATTTGATGTTAAGTCAGCGATACTTTAGACGTATAAACTTACTGCTTGGCGACTGGAGCCGTCAGAGCCCACTCTTGGACTGTGCATTGCAGGTGGCTGGGCATAAGCATATCTTCCTGCATTGCTGCCAAATTCTGACCCTGCCCTGGCTTCTTGTCTGGGTGAGGCAGGCGTGAACACTGGGAACTTAGCTTTGGCTTGAGCTGTGTTGGAATAATAGGGGTCTTGGGAATAGGCTGGAGTCTGATCCAATATACGTTTGGACGGCGAGGTCGGTGGGGCCATGTGCAGGAAGGGATGGGCAAAAAAGTCGCCTAAAGCAGGATTCCTTATCTATGTTTTGTAATGAGAAAATTACTGAATTCAATGCGATCTCGTGGATTCCGCTTCAGAAGTTTTAATAAGAGATCAGCCAAAGCTGGAGAGCAATACTCTGGTATACTCGGCTTCAAATCTTTGTGCCGTTCGTAGAAGTTCTTCAAAGCTTGTGGCGTTTGAGCCTAAAAGGATTAATTTGCTATCATTCTTTCACCATTTTACATTAATTTATTGACTCTACTGGATTATACCAGCGCTTATCTCAAACTCTCACAGGTAAAAGAGTCTTAATTGAAAGCAGGACAAACCACAAATGGTGCTTTTCCAGCCAGACATTGGTAAATGATAGTGCCGACGGACCACAAATCTGCTTTGGCACAGTATTGCAGAGACATGATCACTTCTGGAGCCATGTACATAGGTGAGCCACACAAAGTGCCCGCCATTCCACCATCAGTCAACACTCTGAATTGAAAAGCTCCATAAATTCCACATAAAAAAAAGAAATCACCGTGCAAATCCAAAATCAGCCAGTTTGACGACTAGTTGAGTGGGCAAAGGGTTGTGTGCTCCACCAGCAGGGTTGCACAACAAAATATTTTGTGGTTTCAAATCTCTATGCACAATGCCTTTTAAACTCATTGCTTCCAGGGCTCTGGCTACAAATTGCTAATTTTTGTTTTCAACATACTCTTATATCGAAGTACTGTCCACAAGGCGAGTGATTGGAATTACAAAAACCAGCTTTTTGCTTTTGGAGACCGTTATATCCAACATTTTGTAAAGGACTTGTTCTTACGAACTCATAAAGATTACGGAGACACTCAAGAAGATGGAGGCCTTGAGGGTGACACTAAGGGGTACGGAGGCTGCGGGGACGACACTCACGGGTCTGGAGGCTACGGCGAGGATACTCAAGAAAACGGAGGCCAATTATTTCCACAAGCACGAATGCTTTTTTTTCTTAATTTTTTCCCCAAAACTTTTGACCCCCTTCAAGTTGACATGATTAATAAAAAGAGGATTTACGGCATATCTACCAGTTGCAAACCCAATGACTAAACAGGCGCCAGGGGCGCCAACGCAATTAGTTATAAATGCTTAGAAGGGTCTAAAATAAGAGGGATGACCAAAGCCCCAGATTCTAGACTAGAGCCAATACTTTTCACCACACTTTTTTTATTTTAAAATACAGAGGGCCGCTAAGCACACTTACCGATCTGGACGAAGAAGTGCTGGATGGTTAGCTCATTGATGGTGCCTTTGGCAGCCAAATAGTCGGCCAGATCTCCTCCATTGCAGTACTCCATCACCAAGTACACATGCGTGGGGTTCTCCACGCATTTCAGCAAAGACACCAAGTTTTCATGCTTCAAGCCACTCAACTCCTTAAAATATTCTAGGCTAACCTGTAAACGCAGTCTTTAAAATGTTACCTTCAAAATCTTGATTTCTTTGGTCAGCAAGCTCTTCGCTTTTTGGAGGTTTTTCTTGGCAATCGCTTTGATGGCCACGTCCACATTTTTCTGAAGGCGAAAAACTCATTTTGCAAAAAGTTGCCAAAAAGCCCACCGTTCTAAACCGGCCTCTGTAGACTATGGCAAAGGCGCCATGCCCTATTAAATCTTTTTTGTTGTAGTAGAAATCGTCAAATTCTTCCATGTTTTTGCTTACATCTAAAGTAGCTATAGTTTTTGTAAAGTCATAAAAGGCAAAAAAGGCTGAATAGTAACACGAAACTGACAAGGGCGGGGAACAACTGACTCATGAACAACAAGTGACAACATTCTCTTCTCGCAATCAATACATGTCCAATTATTTTGATAAACTTCTTTTTGCCTTTTTTTAACATAAAGATGGATTGGTGTTTTGGTGAACATTTGAGAAAGACAAATTGCTGAGCTAAGCAAACTCGCTGATAACTTGTTTTTGAGAGGTCATTTATGCTGCTTGGATATCACTTTACATACATAACAGCAATTTAAGACGTGCTTCTAAAGCGACTAGTAGTCACCTACTTGAAATTACCCTGCTACTTTTAAGTCATTTTGCTTCGCTATCGATAGAAATAAGCTAGAGTTCTTGTTGCATCGGATACCCTAATGTAAAAGTGTTTTAGATGCTCTTAAGCATTTATATGCTAAAATTTATTTTTTGCCTTCTTTGTTATAGAAAGTCTTTTGCCTGAGGGCGATCAAGTTCGACAATATAAATACAATGTCAAGTAGATGCAATCAAAAGTTGGGCTTAGGTTAGGCCAGCGTAGGTTAACCGTGACCGAAGGTATACCCTATTTCCCCTAGGTTTAGTCATCCTCCCATCCATCCCGTCTTCTATGCTCTCCGGTTTTGGCTGTTTACGATTTCCGCCTCTTCCGGCCCTTGGAGTGTCAGAGTAGAGAGGAGGATTCAATAGAGGAAATACGGCAATTTATTCCACTAATGCTCAAAAATCAATATATACCAGTAGGCATACCACAAAACCCGTTTCATCTCTACTAAAAACACAAATAAATACAATTAACTCAACCTAAATTGTTTTTCCAAAAAAATAACAGAAGAATAGCGTGGCCAACGCGAATTCTACTCCATGCATTCATTCAAAAACACAAATGCATACATGCACTTGCCTCATAATGAAAGAAGTCTTTGGATGTGCCATTCTTCTACCCATCCCCAGTGAATTGGCTAAACGAGCAGAAGAAGAAGAAGACCAAAAAAGTGGGAGTTGGAAATGGCTGGGCAAGTGTGCCCACTAAGGACGTCAATGCAGCCGGGAGCACAGCAAGAGAAAATGCCATTCCGCCAATTGGGCCACTCTAATGCCTCTTATAGCAGCAGGCAGGCGGCCAAACACTTTTTCTCGCCACACATACATACATTTAGCTCCTATAAAGCAATACAGACAGAAGTAAATCGATAGAAAAGGCAGGCCTGCTTCTCTGCTTGTGAGTGTCTGACTGGTTGGTTGCAACGGACAGCTGACTAGATGGAGGGGGCAGTCACTGAATAACAGGGGTCCAGGGATGTCAGTGATATTGCTGCTTTGCTACCACAACTAGATTACTGGCTAGCTGGTTTGGTTGAGTTACTCGGAAGACTGCAAACAGGACTGATAAAGAAATTATGGACATGTTGAGGAGGAGGAAATGAATAGCAAGGCTAAACAGTTTATTCCCATGTATTTTATTAGTTGTCTGTGTTTTTTTAATAAACAAAAATTGAGCTTGGTATGAAATTTATGAAACATATAGGATAGAAGGTATACCAGTCCTAGGTGCTACAAATCTTCAAATCAGAACTCGTGAATTGCACTAACAATTCTAGCTCACTATCATACATGTAAATGAAAAGCACTTTGAAAACCAACCACAATCATAATCCTCGACTAGTGGAAAGGGCTCTTTGAAAATGTTGTTGGAAGAAGAGTTGCCTGACAATTGAGAAGACATATTCAAGGCTGCTTCCGTCCTCCTGATGAGGTTTTTACTTAGCATTTCAGAGGCTCTTTTCGAAATGTCCACAAATTGGTTAAGAGTTGAAAGATGAAATATTTTCACCAAGTCTACATTGTCCATGCTATATATTTAGCTGTGAAAAAAAAAAGATTATTAGGGTTCCAGATAAAGCATATTTCCATATCAGTACATGATAAAAAGAATAGAATTAAAGAAAAATTACATGCAAAAAGGTTGTTTTATACTATTTACTTGTTTTTGATTGGATGAATGTCAAAAAGAAAAGAATTCTTCGTTTTAATATACAGGGTGCGGAAAAAGTTCGCATATGGAACTAAAATCAATTTCTTAAAGAATTTTTATTTCTTATACAGTGCGGTGCAAAACTTTAGCACAACTTATTGTCACTCGCAATTTTTGCTTGTTTTTTTTTTCGCTTCATTTCTTTCTTTTTATTAGAGTTTTTTTTTATTAGAGGTCTCGCCGAACTCCAAGCTGCTCTTTCAAAATATTGAGATGAAATTGACGTTGGAGTGCTCGTCTGTGGAAAATTGGCGAAAAAGAATGCGTTTCTGTGTCCAAGCAAATGGAGGTCATATTGAATTGTGATTACAATATCTAGTGCAGAATTTCGTCCTTTTTCTGATATTGTTAATTTTTTGTTTTGATTTTTAATAAAAATACTTTAAAAATTGATTTTAAGTCCGCACGCGGACTATTCCTGTATTCTGTACATAGTATTTGGCATAAATTTTTTTATGCTTTTGTGTGTACGTCCATTTTAATTAGGCTTTATCTATTTTTAGTTTTTTTTTCAAATTTGTAATTGCCGATTACTTGTTAATTTTTTTCTTTTAGGGCCTTTTACAGCAAGCAGATGTCATTGTCAAGTGATTCTGAAAAAGAGGATGGAGGAAAAGACATGCAAACTGAATCAGAAAAACTACGTGGTAGTGTTTTTTCTTCCGCGTTTCCGCAAATTATTTTATTGTGTCTTGCAGATGCCTCACAATCTTTGGATGATGAGAATGTGGTAGAAAATGACGAAAAACATATTAACGGTTTTGTTTTTCTGACATTTATACTGCGGTCGCATACAGCAAATAAAAGTCAAGGTTTTTGAGTCGGCCTGCATGTCAATCTTGACATGTGGTTGGCAACTTCTGACTTTGACCTTCACTTTACCTTTGAATTCTGTATGTGACCACAATGTTTGACTCTTGTGATCTCTTTTCTAGCTACCAATTTTGATGCTAACACTCCCAATGCCGTAATTGTCGCTAGGTTCATGTTTAATTTGTCGAGTCTTTAATGTGTTTTGTTTTACTCAAATTTTAGCCGTTTGATTGATCCAATGTTATGCGTGGAGGCGTTAAAGGCCGTGCCTGTTGCCAAATTAAAGTCGTGCTTGAAATCTCCAATTATCAAGCATCCTGAAAAACACGTTCAGTTCGTCTCTTCTATCGAAGAAAGGTATCAATCAGGGCAAGATAGCAACTTTGACAAAGGTATAAAATCACTCTAAATGCCACTTTTGAGATTTTTTTTACTGATGATCAGAAACAGTTGAGCTTGATGTAAGCAGCAACAAAAGTTCAAAAAAATATGAAGCAGGTTTCTCATTTCTTCTGCACTTGCGTCTTACCATTCTTGAGATTTGTTATTTGACTTAGGTTCTGATCAATCAAAGACTCAGCATAAGAGGTCTAGTTTAAGCATCCGATCCGAATATCTTTCCTCAATTAAAATCCAGAAAAAAGGTATTTGTTTTGGAGGCTTTACTAATTAGGCTTTTACGGAAACGAACTTCAACTAGCTTCCTCCACTCTTCTTCCTGCAAGTAACAAGCGGTCTGCTAAAATTCAGGCTCCTATCGATATCAAAGGTATGATTTTCTATCTTGAATTTTTGTCAACTTGCAATTTTAGCTGAAGGAGGAGGTGTTCCATTTGTCTACTCTCCATTACCGCCACTAAATTCTAGGGATGGGATTGAAGTATTAATCTTTAAACATAATATATTACTTTGAATGATGTAATGCATTTAAGGCGAGGAGAAAGAAGATGTCGCCTTATTCTGACGCCCGTGCTATTCGCAACAATTCCCCCCTGCAATGTGTAATGGATATGAACAACGCATCGACTGCTTATGATTCCTTAAAGTTGGCTTTTGGGTTTCCTTTTCATTTCCAAGTCTAACTTTTCGGTTACTTCGCCCCACTACTCAAACAATTTTTTAAGCTTTGCATCATCATTACCAGTTACTGGAACCAATGAAATCAATTCCGAGGTTTTCCCAGCTGGTTTGTCATCGACTTTTGTTGCTTCGTCTAGGTCTCTTTCAAGCTCTGCTCCAAGCCTTCCAGGGAGGCTGAATGTTCGGAATGGAACGACTCACGGGCTCACTTATACATCTTTAAAGCTTCTGCTTCAGAAAATATCAGAATTGTCTGCTCCTCAATACACTTCTGAAACGTCGCTGACAACGAAGGAGGCACCAACGAATTCGACATCTATCGACAATGGAGGCATAAAAGTGAGTCATACGCTAGCTATAGCATTACTATGGCTGGGAACAGAAAATTCTAATTTGCACCCTTCCTTCACAAAACAAATTCCTTTACCGTTGGGATCTTTTTAATGATGATTATTATTGGAGACTTTCTTTAGCAAACCTGCTTCCTCATACTCAACACATTTTCCCTAATACGCTGTTTAAAAAGGTTATCTATATCGAAGACTGTTGGGAGGTATTGCAATATAAGTAAGCTTTTTGAAGCTTGATTCCGCAATGACATTGCTGCAATGTTTTCGACCTGATTTTTTTTGTTTCGGCGACTATAATTGTTTTTTTTTACTTATCTATTTTACTTTAGAAGTCTCTGCCTCGAATGAAAAAGAATAAGGTTGCTAGGAATATTCAGGAAACGCCAAGAAGGTCTCAACGTATTAGAGCAAGATCGCTGATGCTTGTCAATGACATCGAACATCAGGTTAACCAAAAATAAACTTTTAATATATATCGGGTCAGCCAAAAGCTCGCACGAATTTAAAGTTAAATCTTATTTTTAATGATGAAGTGTACTCTCCCCGTACTCTATTAGTACCATTTTAAAGAGTTTTTAAACGGTGCATAAATTCATTTTAACAAATGATTAAAATAGCCACCTTCGGACGCAAGACAACAACGGAGACGTTATGGAAAATTATCAATTGCTTTCTTTGGTGGTGGCTATTTTGATCATTTGTCGGAATAAAGTTATGCATCGTTGAAAAGCTTTTTGTTTGTTCTTTAAAATAGCACAAAAAACTTCGTAGGAAAAAGTACATTTCATCATTAAAAATAAGGTTTATATTTTCGTACGAACTTTTACCTCACCTGATACTATTCCGCATTTCTTGATATTAGGCGGCCGGATCAGGTTTCAACTATCATGAGATCTCAGATATTAGCGATACAGAAGCACTTTCTCATTCAAATGCTTTGGCGGTGGCTGAGATGACCGTTGACAAAGGATCGGCTGCAGTAAGATTGAAGAATTCAAGCAATGCGAAGAGCTGAATGTGTCAAAAAAAAATTTCGTCGCATTGTGGTGTATGAGTTTGTTGTCATCTGACTCTTTCCCATGAAAGTTTTGTTATCATTGATTAGGGGTATAAATTTCTTTATTTGCTGGCGCATTTGTCGTCTATGTATGTATCTGTGTGGATAATTTGAATTATTGGTAATAAAGTTGCCCTCCGTAAGACGAGTTTTATTTTCTTAATAAATGAGTTGTGTGTACGACCAGGGAGTGAAATTAAATCTGAAGTAAGTGCATCAAGGCCAATATCGATATTGAAAAAGGTAGAACCAAAAATTAAAACACAAAACGAGTCGTAAAATCACAAACTCTCTAAAAAATTTTTGCTTAAATTTAACTTTTACTCAAATAAACTAGCTTAAGGGTAGCCAAACCATCTTAATAAATGTTATACGGTAATTATACTTTTGAGCCCCATCCAAAAACGTTTAAAAAAGTAGACATGAGGTAATGAAGTGTTTTAGGGGGTTGGTGACAAAATCCAGCTAGGACAAAATCCAGCCTAGGACAAAACCCAGCCGGACAAAATCCAGCTAGGACAAAATCCAGCTAGGACAAAATCCAGCCGGACATAATCCAGCCGGACATAATCCAGCCCGGACATAATCCAGCTAGGACAAAATCCAGCCGGACATAATCCAGCTAGGACAAAATCCAGCCGGACATAATACAGCGCAGCACCATGTTTTAGTTACTGGAGCTGCGCAAAGAAGAGTCTTGAAATGCATTTATGGTCAAGAGTATTGCTCGGATTCATCTCGCAGGTAAGTCTGTGCGCGCATCTCTAACCCTTCAAGCCTCCTACGCCCCCTCCGGGGGCGTAGGGGGCTTGGAGGCTTGGGGTTGAGATGCGCACACACACATACCTGAGACATAAATCACTCGAAAATG
>BBSZ01007589.1:20009-33396 GCA_000981365.1 Subanguina moxae | reverse complement strand
CTAGACCACCCCAAAAACCCCCCTAGATCCCGCCCAAAACAACCCCTGGCCTAACGGCCTACCCCTCTGGTATGAGTACCAGAGGGATCCAAAAATAAAAAACCATGATAGTGAAGGTCACTGAAATACAGGGCATATATAGAAGTCAAACTAGTTCAAAGTGCTGGGTTTGAGAAGAGACCGAGGGGCAAGAGAAAATTTTTCCTTTGCATCATATCATATATGAGAAAAAACCGGATTCTGGTGACCGAAATCCATACGGATTCCGGTTCCGTCTCCAGCACTAGTTATATGGATTAATTTCCTTAGTGAAGTACCTAAAAATACCATTTCTTTTCGACTTTCCAAAAACTGGATTTCTATGATTATCTCTGGTCAGTAATAAAATCAGCGATCTTTATAAACACTGGCGACTAGTACGATCTCAACGAAATTAGTCAAATCCAATTACCGCCCTAACGGCGCCAGCCCCTGGGCCCCTAAACCTGCCCGCCCTAACGGCGCCAGCCCCTGAGCCCCTAAACCTGCCCGCCCTAACGGCGCCAGCCCCTGGGCCCCTAAACCTGACCGCCCTAACGGCGCCAGCCCCCTGGGCTGAAAAAACCGGATTCCGGTGACCGGAATCCGTACGGTTCGGTCTCCAGCACTAGTTATATGGCTTAGTTTCCTTAGTGAAGTACCTAAAAATACCATTTCTTTTCGACTATCCAAAAACTGGATTTCTATGACTATCTCTGGTCAGTGATATAATCAGCGGTCTTTATAAACACTGGCGACTAGTACGATCTCAATCCAATTACCGCACAATAGCTCTGGCCCCCCAGGCCCCTAAACCCCTACGCCCTATCCGCGCCATCCCCCTGGGCCCCTAAAAATAAAAAACCACGATAATGAAGGTCACTGAAATACAGGGGATATATAGAAGTCAAACTAGTTCAAAGTGCTGGGTTTGAGAAGACATCGCAAGGGCAAGAGAAAATTTTTTCTTTGCATCATATCATATTTGAGAAAAAACCGGATTTTGTTGACCGGAATCTATACGGATTCCGCTTCGGTCTCCAGCACTAATTATGTGGCTTAGTTTCCTTAGTGTAGTACCGAAAAATACTACTTTTCGACTTCCCAAAAACTGGATTTCTATGACTAAAAGGGTCGGAAAATAGCTTTCTGATCGTTTTAGCTTGTTTTTGGGGGGTTTTATTTTGTTTTTTGGGGGGGGGGGGTTTTGATATATATTTGACTTAGATCAACAGTTAATAAAGTGTAAAATGATGGGAATTTCTTGAGCTACCCTAGGGACACATAACTCCGTGTTATTATACGCACAGAGTACGAAGTTTATGTGTCAAGACGCAGAAAAATAAAGAAATTACGAATGCGGAAATAATACTAAGGGAAAATAATACTTATTCTCCAACAATCTCCGAAAAGTTTTATAAAGATGTGTGCAACGTGTGGGGAATTATTTTTATAAAATGCTTATGCATGTCCTAAAAAATCCGGTATCCGTACGGATTCTTGTTTTTTGCCACCACCGGATCAGGAATTCGATTCTTTCCCAGAAATCCTGTCCGGAATCCCTCCGGTACCTCCATCTTCCAGCACTAGTTTAATCTCACTGATAACACCTTCAAGTTTAATTTTCAGCAATTAACAGCTTTGGAGAGGGTAACATCAACACCAACGGACGGTCCTCTCTGGGCATGTTAGGAAACACAAGTGTGGGTACAAATGGCAATACCAACGGAGATATTATAATGCAAGGAGCCGCCAGTGGAACCTCCAAGAACATGACTGTAAATGATGGTCTTAGAACAACTGATGGGAAAAATACTTCAGGCTAGTCAATTGGATTAAGACTGCCAATATTAAAATCGTTGGAATTTCAGCAGTCCGAGGGGTGGGCAACTTGGTGAGTGAGGGGAATCTAGACACCAATGCCACAGTTCTCGTAAACACCAAGTATTCCAATGGCCAGCCAGGTAACAACAATGCTTCTGAAGTGAAGATTGGCTCCAGTGGCAAATCTTCATCCAATAATGGCACTCAATCCATGCTTGGCATCAACAATGTAGGCCAATTTATCGGTTCCACTGCCAATAAGACATTGAGTGAGTGCTGTAAAAATATAGCAGCAAGAAAATGTGGTTTATTTTCAGCCTCTTCTTCCAATGCCACAGGTTCAGTAAAGGGTGACACAAGCGATGTGATTGGAAATGCTTTTTTGGATCTTACAGGACTAGCACCTAGCGGTAACTCTAGGTAGATTTTATGCGACACGACCTTTCAAATGTGCTATTCGTGTGGGTTTACGACCAGTTCGTCAGGCTATATTCCTCTGCTATTTGGGTCTCAGGTTGCACCATTATTTTTTTTTCATGTCTTCCTCTCTTCTAGATTAAATTTTGATGCAAAAGAACAATTTTTACACCAAAAAATATTTTTTTGTTGAAAAATACGTGAAAAACCCAATTTTGGAACATTTGTGCATTTTAGTATTGAAGCAAAAGGAGTAGGCAAAGGAAGTTCTAGCGCTCAGACAGGCAGTCTGCTTAACCTGCTAAACATGAACAACGAATTGAGGAGTAAATTATTTTTCTATATAAAAAATAGTATGCTCTTTATTTATTTTTTAAGACACCTCCATCCAAGGCTCAGTAAATGCCAAAGGCGATTTGACAAAGGTAAACTCTCTGTCAATGGTCTCCGACAATGCTGGCAGGCAAACTTTGTTCAACTCACAAAACGCTACTGTCGACTCTGCTGGCTCTGGGAGTGCCTCTGCAGCTGCTTCTGGTGTTTTGTAGACAGACACACAATTTGACTAATTATGACTAACCAGACACTAATTAAATTGGTAAAGCAACATTTACAGAGGGTCTTTTTCCCCAAAAAATTTTCCACCTTTGTGACACAAAAATTACCCAGTTTTTATACAATTTTCTTTTGTTCTGAGCCCTTCTAGCAAGCAAAAAGTATTCGGGGATGTGAATCTAAAACACAATTAGTAGCCTGGTTATGAGATATGACTCAAGTTTCTGTTTTCAAACTATGTATTCTATTTTTCAAAGTCAGAGTCTTGATGTCTTCTTGCTTACCAAGGCGCCTCAGAACAACGAAGCCATGCAAAAATAGGCACTTTTACAATAAACTACGAAATTTGCTGAAAAAAAAAGCCGTGTGTAACTACGTCCATCAAATTTAGCATAAAAATGAGTGAGAGTCTCTAATTGTTTATACAAAGTATAGAAGTTTGTGATAAGTTTGTAATAAATATGTTCTTGTTTGTGCATTCCTACTATGATCACCCACAATTCGAGGTTTTCTCAAGGTTGGACATAAGACTCTCTTTTTGGTTCTCTGAAATACATGCTTTGTTTTGATCGCCGTATTCTCTCTAATTCTACACCACTCTCTCATTAACCAGCACCCTCATTAACCAGGGGGTGTAATTGTACGTCATGTAGTAGTATAGTTAGAGAAAATAGGGAAAGTGATTTATAAAATTAAATTACCTGGAAGACATTTCATGCAGGTTTTGGGGCATGAAATTTCCACTAGTATTTGTAGCTTTTGGAAAATTGTTAATTGGTCTAAATTGAGGAATACTTTGAAAATAAATCAAACAAAAAATACCTTCACATCCGGCTGGTAGTCTAGGGTCTTTTTCGGATTGAGCCAGCTTTTCAAACCTTGATTGCACTTCTCTAAATTCAGCATAGGACTCTTTTTCTATGGAAAGACCTGTCTCCAAGCCTTTCATAAAACTGCAATATCCCAAAAGGCGCTGGCAAAAGGGCAGCAAATCGGCACAACCTTCAACTAAAAACATATTCTTGGTTATTTTTAGAATTTAAAGCTGTATTAGCTTCTTCCAAAAGTTCATGCAGATTCAGATCTTGGTGCCTCAAGCTCAGTTGACCTCAAAATCCTCCAGCGACAAAATTTTTAACATACGCTTTTTCAGTGGCTCTTGGAGATGTTATATACTAAAATAGAGCTTAGACTCTAGGCTACATTTTGCTATATAACATGTCCAGGAGCTACCAACAAAATGTTTGCCAAAAACACAATACCACAAAAAAATTTTTTTTATTTAAGGTAGACTACTATTAGTGAAAATAGGGTATTCTCTTCTTTTATTTGTATACTGTGAATGTTTTCTTTAAAATTTGGCTACCCAAGCATTATTTTTTACAAAAGGTCGAGATTAGCTGAAGCTACCAAAGATAGCGTTGAAAATCCTGTATTTGTATGGACTTTTGGATATTAATTCACCTTCTTGTTCTACAAATTTTTTGTTAGTTACTCCAAAAGTCAAATTGGATGCATGAAACTTTTCTACTGCCCCACTCCTGCCTCCTATGCCATAGTACTCGACAAGATTTAACTTTGTAGTCTAGAATAGAGTAAAAAATATATATATTTAAGAAAATTGACTAACAAAGAAATAAATCCACCTTTTTCTTCAAATGATCATCCAATTCTTCTGGCGAAGGACTTCTCATCTCCAGCACTAAATCATTGTCTACAGAATGTGCACATTTCTGGTAGTCTCCGTTGGCTCTTTGCACAATTTTGTTTAATGGTACAGTCTCTTTTCCGTCAATACAAGCTACAAACAGGTGGTTTTGACAATAATTGAAGTAAAAAAAATTGTACCAAAAGGGACAATATGGCTTTGAGTAATGCCGTCTATAGTAGCCAGCCAGGAGCACCTTTTCATAACCGAGCCATCTCGCCATGTATCAAGAAAACGCTTGAACTTGCCGTCTGGCAAGTCACAGCCGACTGAAAGCAAGTATTTGAACAACAAAAAAAGAAGAAGAAATGGTCAGCCTACTCACTGAGTCCATTGAAAGGGGTCAACTGGTCGCTTTGTTCACAGAGGAATGGTCTATCATTTAGGTAACGCACATCGCCGACAAGAATTAAATTGCCGTTGAGTAAACAGCCTAGAATAATTTTTAAGTGCTGGTTTATTAGGACAATCAATTAGACAATACCCTGCTTAGTAACAACTCCGTGGTTGCAATAGAAAGAAGAAAGACCACTTTTACTCTGAAAGTAGTTGCCGTTGCTTATTGTTTTGCCTTCGAATTGACAGTCCACGTCTAAATATTGGATTAGACAATTCTTTTTTTTTTTTTAATCCTTAGCTTTTAAGACAGCTAATCCCTGATCCAGGGCTACACGCTGAACAATAATTAAGAAATATGATTGGTAAAAAGGTGAGATAATCAACTTTTAAAAATTCAAAGTCAATTTTGTGGGGTATTTTGAGGCGGGGTGGTGGTATAATCCAGCAGAGTCTAATTTTTGCCTACAGGCTAGCCTTATGTTAGGAAAATGTTTGAAAGGAAACAAAATAAAGACCAACAATCACTGGTGACATTGATTAGCCGACAGCCTTCCTTGTATTTTCTGCATTGAGTCCATTGGCCAGCCACATTTACATAGTTGGTCACACCCAAATGAACTCCCGTGGAAGTGACACATCCTAAAAATGAGTGCGTTACACGTCATGCTTTGCCAATTTATCCACCCGTGCATTTGAGTGCCACATCTGCATTGTCGCGCACACAAGAGATAATTTCAGACTTCTGCAAAACACTCTTTAGCGACTCTTTGCGGACATCATCTGTCACAAAGTTGCCTTCAATTAATTTTCTGCCGTTGGAAAGTGTGCATTTGGTCCCTGCAAAAGGAGAAACTCAAATTTCTATCAAACAAAACAAAATTTGAGTATTTTGGCATAGAAAAAGGAATGACCCAGACATGGCCAGACATTTTTGGTTGTGCAATTCTGAAGCAGACTCAAGAACCTACACTTGTGCACAATCTTCCTGGCGTTGAGTTCATCGCCTGCACACTCCACACTAACATGCTCTCCATTCTCAGCTTTCTGACTGAAGAAATCGCCAAGTTTTACCAGTTGGCCAGCATTATCCACGCAATCTAAGCAAGTGGTCAAAATTGTGTTTGAAGATTGCAAAAAGCATACGAGTTATTTTTAGGGTAACAGTGTTCGTTGGATCTCTGATGCACTCATACCGAAAATGAAGTGTAGTGTGTGTGGCTCCAGGAACAATCATTGGTCCAGAAGTGCGATTTGTAGGGACGCATCCTATTTTTTGATTTTGCTATGCAGCCAATTTATTTAACAAGTTAAGTTACCAATTGGTTTTCCAACCAGGCTGACAAACCCTCTGCCTTGGTCATTTTCTGTCAAGGTTTGGTCGAGAAAACACTCGTACTGGATAAAGTCTTTGACAAATCGATCGCCGGACCGGATACATTTAGTAGGCTTAAACAATTCATCTGGTTCGCTTCGTACGAAGATTATTTTTAAGACGGTGACAAGCAGAAGAAATAATGTGCGCAGAGAAAGTTGAATGGTATCCGAAGAAAAGGAGCAAGATCTGGTCATCATAGATTTTATAGACTAATTGGCCAAGCTGTAAACTTTTTTCTGAGAGTTTGCACAAAATTGATGGTTTTTTTTATAGAAAAGACTATAAATAGGGGGATAGCCCACTTTGGCTCATTTACCTGCAGTTTTAAGGGCATGCCGGTGGCCAATTGGAGTAATTTATGAATTTCGAAAAAACGGGTATCAGGCAATTAAAAGCTTATGTGGTTAGTTCATTATGCGCAGTTACTGTGCAATTGTTCTCTTTCTAGGACTTTTTTCACGTTTTTTCACAAATTTGGTATGGATGGGAAAAGGAGAAGGAAAAACTAACTGAAAGTATGTTTAATCAAACAAATTAAGTCTAAGCTGATAGTCGATAGGCTTAACTTGTTTAATTAGACATACCTTCAGCTAGTTTTTCCCTCCCCTCGTTGCACCCCATTCCAAATTTGCTACGCAGAACCTACCATTTCCTAATCTTCTATTCGCGATCCTCCAAGACCTTGACATATCTCAACAAACGAGATGCTTTTTAAAATAACCTTTTAAGATTTGGATTTCCGAAGTTTTCTCAATCACCAGGATATCTCACAAATGGGGTTTTTATATTCAAATACCAAAAAAAGATTTGAAAAAGCTAGCATAAAGCTATTCCTCCATGAAAAATATCAGAGAATATTAGAGAACTGCCTATATTGTAAAAAGAGATAGACAATCACTAAAAAAGAACAAAAAGATGCACATTTTTGCATAAAACAATAAGTGAAACAATTTCCTTGAAGAAGATTTCTAATGGAACTGAAAATAAGCAGGAGATGTCCGTTAAATTTTGCACTAATAACAGGGGTGTTCATTGTACAAAATGAAAGTCTTCCCACTTCTTGTTAATTATAATAATTTCAAGGATCTTTTCCCCCACACACTTCGGGAGCTTAATAAGGATGGTCTCCTTTTCATCCTTTTCTCCATCTTCAATTATTATTATTTGAAAGATGGATTCAGTTGCAATTCTATTTTGTTTGAACACACCCCAAGTTTAGTCGCTTTTTTGGCTATTGTTAAGAAAAAGTAAAAACAGAAAAAAAAAGCGGAAGTAAATTAAATTTACAATGGATTTTGCTCCAATTCTCTCATTTACTGTCTAACTAACTTTTTTGGCTTCTTTGGATACAGTCAGAACTCGATTCAAAGACCTCCCCCCCTAAGAACAGCCCTAGGGAGCCGTCAAATCGAGGTTTGACTGTGCTGGATAAAGAGCCAAAGTCATTAAGAGATGTTATGGTGCGTCAAATAGGGCAGCCATTTCTCAATGCCACCATGCAAATCAGATTTTCCCAGCCTGTGGAGGGGCGTGGCCTATTTCTGTGAGAAAATGGGAAATTACATTGGACTTAGTTTTCAACTCTTTTACCACCTCGTTTGCTTGCATCTTGCTCCAACTTTTTTATATCTGAAGAAAAATGTGAATACACCATGAAAAGGAGCTTGATGTAGATATTGTTTGGTGCGCAACACTCGTCAAAACATTAGAAAATTTAGAGCTCGATAGTGCCTGTGGTCGCTTATTCCTGTTTAAGCCTATTTAGAAAATTTTAGAAAAAACAAAAGGCCTGTAGTCAAAAGCCATAATTTTGGACCTCCCAGCTCTATTATATACTTTTTATGTACTTTAATTAATTATTTTATTTACAAAAAAGCAAAAATAAACCAATACAAGAGCGAAAAATGGCAATCACCGAATAAACACAATATTTCTGGGAACTTGACTAGGTTTAGCAGCTATACCATACGTGTCTTACTTATATGATACAAAAGTGAGGGAAAATGACTTTAGTGTAGCTAGTTTAGCTGTATATGTGGAATGGAGGGAGAAGTGCTATCTTTTACCAGCTGTGGATCACTCAATTTTACTCCATCCACATTTATGTTGAATGTAAAAGAGTGTTGAGAAGAGTCTATAGGTGAATAGTTGGGTGTGGAGCTGGCTGATGGACTTTCTTCTGTAGAACAAATTTTAAGCATTCGATCTTAGATTTTTTATTTTACCTCTATTGACTGTCGATTTGCTAATTTCGTGTAGTTGGCTGTCGGTTGGAGTAGAGGCTATTCCGTTTTGCTCGTAATGCCTGAGGAAATTGCACAGATGTTTAAGTCGGCGTTCCTTACTCCTCCTGTTCATCAAAATAATAATTAAAAAGGGCTTTGTTAGAAAATTGCTTATGATTACCTGTTTTGGAACCACACCTGTAAATTAGTATTATATTGCGTGAAATAGGGTATGCGCTAGTTCTCGGCTAACCTACACTGGCCTACTCTAAGCTTAAGGCTTAGTTGTATGCCTAAGTGTAGTTCTTAAGTTCTCAAAATAAATGCTGCATCTGAAGAGAAATTCGAATACACCATGAATAGAAGCTTGATGTGGCTACCTTTTGGTGCAAAACGCTTGTTGAAATATCAGAAAAATTAGAACTCGTAAATGGTTGTGCCAAACCGGTCCCTTTTTACAGCCATTACTCGTTAATTCGGCATCCTCGATAACTCGGCAGCCCCAGAAAGGTTGAGAGAAGCGATTTTATCGAGAAATGGACCTGTGATACTCAGAGCTTGTCACCGGGGTTTTTTGTAAGCAAAAGTTTTGAGAAAAGTTTAAAAAGGAATCAAATCTTTAATTACCTGAATAACTCTCATGCTTAGTCCAGTGTCCAGAGCTAATTTAGCTCTTGCATGCTTGGATGGTTTTGGAGTTGCCGTAAATATTTGGTTTAGAACATCCAACTAGACGAAATTTTTTTAAACGGAAAAATGGGCACAAACATCACCCAACCTGGTCTTGTCTGATAGTGGTCCTGGGACCTCTTCTTTTGGAATGCTTGGAGTCGGCATCAGTTACCATTTCCCCAAAAGTGTACATTTCAAAGGGATATTGAGGCACTCCTGCTGTTCCACCAGCTAAACAATCAGACAGGGGACTTGCATCTGCAGAAGATTTTCTAGCTTTTCTCTTTACTTTTGCGGTAGATTTTAGAGCTGCGGGTTTGTTGTCAAAAATGCTGTCAAAAGTTATACAAGAGCCTAAGGGCGAGAGGTTGCCAAAATTTTCTGTCTGTGGCTGAAGTTGAGAAGTGGTATTTGCAAAAGCTGAGGTTGAATTGAAGTCCAGTGTGGATGAGGGTATCATATTTGTGAAGTCGTCTATTGGACTGCACTCATTGATGGATGCCGTAGAGGAGTTGGTGTTAAAGGTGCTAGACAGGTCTCCTAAAAACCAAGGCTTTATACATTTGGCACTAAAATTGCGGGTTTAGAGGTTGTTTTGAGTCAATTTTTGAGGCAAATTCTTTTTTCTTTATAGACTAGAGACCGGGGTCCATGGGGCTCGCTGGACCCGCTAAAGAAACTCTTTACGTTTGCTCTAAGCCTAGGGCAACGCTTACGCATTGTAGACCCGGTAGACCCCCTGGACCCGTTAAATCCTTTGGACCCCTTGAAGCCGGTATACATAGGAAATTCTACCATGATTTGGTTACTGGAACAGGGAAAAAAGTCTTTATGTTTATGAAATTAAACAAAACCTTTCGTTTAGTTTGCTCCCAGTTAAACAAAATTTTAGATGAGAAGGAGAGCTTAGATATTACCGAAACCAGCCGCAGCTGCAGCGGCCAAAAAGTTTTGGGCATGTTGTTGTTGTGTGTCTGCGCTTAAGGTGAGAGAAGAAGAAGTAGAGTCATGTATCAATCTACTTGCAAGATCATTCTCGTTGATTGACAAGCCCAGTTGACCTTCTAATCCCAATTGGAGCTGAGAAGAAGTGGATGAGCAAGCAGCATTGTCCAAGAGGCTTTCCAATAGGCCTATATCTCCACCTATTGCCTCCATGGAAACGTTTGAATGGATCATTGAGCCACTGGAAGCTCTCGCTGATGCCACAGCCGCTGTCAACAGAGAAGCTGAAAAAAGGTCTTGGTTGGTCTGCATCTGGCAACCGCTCGTTGACTGCTGATTGGAGGAAGGATATTGAAAAGAGCTTTGTAAGAGGTGAGGGAAAAGAGCTGCTTCTTGGGCTTGTTGAGGCAGAGAGGCAGCAAGACTGTTGCAAGCAATACTATTGTTGAGGCTTGAGATCACTAAAAACTGCATAAATTTCAAAATACTTTCTTATCACAAGTAAAAGAGGAGCAGCATGGCTTAGACCACATTTGCCCATCTGTCACATTTTAGACAGCCTTTCAGAGGTCTGTAACCGAAAAAAATTGAGTTTATGCGGCGGTGACACTCTAAATAACCCGATAAGAAGCACTTCCTTTCTGGATTGGTATGTCAAAGTGACTGAAATTAAACTCTGCCTAATCCGATTCCCTTGATAAGCCACCACGCCTGGTACAACTAAAATAGCAATAGCTCACTTTGAGTGCTATTGTCTGCAGTGATAGAAGAGTGTGAAATGCAAGAAACAGTCTTGGTGTTCTCATCCACCAGTATTTGTTCGCCTGGGGCCAGTTGGTGTCCACACTGGAAGCATCGATGGCAATCTACATGGTAGACTATGCCTTGCTGTAATTCAACAAAAAAATTAAAAGAAATAAGAAATGAACAGAACTGACTAAACCTTAAGTTTGTAGACCAAGTCATTTGGAGTTATTCCAAGCAAACAGCCTGAGCATTGATAAGGACTGAAGTCACTAGAAAGGGTAAAAAACAGTGTAGAAATTTATAGGAAAAATATTGCTTATATTTCAGTAAGAATATTTTAGGGTTATGCGGGACACGGTTGGATAAGTTGGTCTTGCTCCATTCTTACATATTTAGATACTTAGATAATATACCAACTCTAACCTTTAGATATACCGTATTCTAATAAGCGGGCACCTCCTTTCGTCACGGCGGTCGGAGGTCAACGATTTTTTACTGCTCAACCTCCCAACAATTGGGTACTGACACCATTCTCAATGATTCAGGGATTCAGGGCTATACTTTTGAGCTTGGTGTCAGTACCCAATTCTAGAGTAGTTGAGCCGTAAAAATCGTTGACTACCGACCGTCGTGACGAAAGGGGGTAAAATGAACAGGGTGTCCGCTTACTAGAGTAAATACGGTAACTAGGTGTGCGGGTCCAGATAACGGACAAGTATTTATTTTTCTTATTACTTCAGGTTATTCAATATGCAAAAGCAAAAAAATATTTTAAAACATGCAAGTATCAAGTTTCAAGCTTTGCGGTTAGGGGATCTTTTTGAATAAAAAAGACAAATGTGAATAGTTTTATAGAAAATAGCAAAAATTTATAAAATAACTTTCTAAACGAACAAAGTTAAGAAAATATTATTTAGAGATCTTTTCGTCATTATCTCTTCTGATGCAAAATCTATGAATAAGCAGTTGACAAACTTAGACTTACTTAAAATAGTGCATTTTGCAGAAGAGTCTCCCCTTTCTTTCATAACATTTATCAGTAGCAGTGTTGTTATTATTTTTGAGGCTAACTCCACAAATGGAACAAACTGCACAGGTTTCGTGAAACAAATGACTGGAGATCTAGAATAAAAGCTAATTATTAAATCTTGCAAACATTTTTTGAATCAAAAAATTTTTATTTTGATATAGGAAATGCTTTTGGATCATAGAAAAAATGTTAAAAAAAGGTAAAGAACATGAATGTGTTGATTGATCGATATTAAAAGCATGACACGAACATGATACAAAAAATAGAGTAGAAAAGAGCTATGATATATTTTAGAAGGAAGTAATAAAATTTCAATGATCAAATTTCAAAAAGATGACACCGCCTGAATCTACCATCCAACCATTTTTTTTAAATCCTTTTCAACAAATTTCATTGTTATCATATCATATAAATATGTGTGTGGACAATATGCAATAACATGCGCAGAAGACTTAAAAAACTGGTTTCCTTTTTAATTTATTATCGAAAGTTTGAGAAATTAGGCTGAATTTTATCGAGAATTGGCTTTTGCCTCGGTGCTTAGAGATAAATTGAGTATGTCTTGAGTCTTGAGCACACGCCACCATTAAGGCCGAGCCTTAATGCAGGATATACAATAAGGTTTTGTATTTCGTTTGGGGAAAAGGAGGAAGGGTTATATAGGCACTTATGCCGTTTATGCCCCCCCCCCCCCATTGTTTTTTTTTCTTGGTTGCCTCTGTTGTTGTAGTCCCTCCTCAGCATTTCTAATACGCTAAAAACGGTAAGAAAGTTATTTTCCCACCCTTTTCGTCATAGAAAGCCGGTTTCACGTTGGGTGATTAAGGTAGACAACCTTGTAAATGGTATTATCTGAGCCCAGGTACACGCAGGCATGCAACTAAGCCTTAGACTTAGGATAGGCCCGTGTAGTTAGCCAATCCTCGCGTATACCATGTTTTTTGTGATAAAAAGTGACTAGAGAACAATATAAAATTCAGACCAAGATGATGCCTTTTTATAAATCTGTATAAAAAAAGTTTTTTCAGCAAATTTAATGGATTTAAAAAATATTAAACAAGAAAGCGTTTTTCAAAATAAAGTGTGTAACGAAAACGATGCACAATTTTTAAGATGAGTACTTTTCAATTAAAAATTAATTACTCCAAAAATAACTTATTTTTTAAAAGTTGTCAAGCGACTTTTGCGAGTAAATGAAGAATTTGAATTGAAAAAGCTTTAAATATTAAAGCTTATTCTTTTTTCTTATATGGCTTCAAAGGAGACTTACTTTCAGCAAAAAGGCTTCTTTAATTGGACGAGAACAGCTTCGGCAAATGGTATTGTTCTCCTGAAATTTTCAAAATTATTTGCTACTTATGCAGTTTACCCCCCACATTTTTGATTTTTTTTAATGACTCAAACTTTAGGCAACAAATATCCATATGAAAGATTTGAGAAATTTCAAGTTGGAGGACCTATATGATCGACTACTGAATTATGACGATGTTACTTTTCTCGAGTGGTTGCAGAATCTGAAAAGAACTTCATTC
>BBSZ01007589.1:0-19982 GCA_000981365.1 Subanguina moxae | reverse complement strand
GGGGGGGGTTAACTGCATACGTAGCAATTATTATTTTTGTTTCTATTCAAACATAATATTGAAAGCCATTAAGTTAACTGGAAATGTTTTAAAAATAAAAAATGGAAAAAAAATTCTTACACAATGAAGAAACAAGCAAAAGCCAAAATTTTTTGGCTTTATCCCCCAAAACTCAATCTCTGGCCCATCCCACTCTCAGAAGGTAGTTCAAAAATTGTAGTCCATGGACTATGTTTAGAAAGGGTACGGTAGTATACACTTTCTTGAGAGTTTTACACGAGTAAATTACTTTCTTAAGACATTTTTCAATTTTTTGCACTATCACTCAAATAACAGCTCGCTTTCTATCCTGGTTTACGGTTAAACAGCGCTGGCCAACCCAAGCCTAGGGCTTAGTTGTATGCAAAAACTTTTTTTTCTAATGCATTTTAGCCAAAACCCTCCCCCCCCCTCCCCATTATGCAACTAGCGGACAATGCACTTTTGCGAAATTCTCTAAAAAATACAGGAATAAAAAGAAGAACATAAAAACTATGGTTGCATCCACGAGTTTGCTTGATTTATTTGATATACAGTTCAACAAATTCCTAACACTAAAATTTTATTTATCAAAACGATTTTTTATGTATTTTATCAATCCTTTTCTCCACTATCAACAATAAATACCTAGACAATTTACGCAATTCTTTCTTTTTGGAAGCTACCAAAAAAGCACAAAGGTTACATACCCTTTCTTCTGCCGCTCTCTCCATCTCTTCTTTTTGTGTCTTTTTAGGAGAAGCGCTAGAGAACAGAGAGTTTCCGTATGCAGACTGGCTGTTGTTGTCTCGCTCATCAATTGCCTCAATCACTTGGCCGAGAGCCATTAGAGGAGTCCGACTGCTTACTTGCTGGCTTGTAGAGTAGTCGTAAGTAGCAAAGGCTCCGAACATGGAGCAATTACTGGTCTCCAGATTGGACCTTTTAGAATTATTCATTGGATCAGGATCAGCATTTTGGGTAAAAAAATATGAAAAATGTTCTGGCTTGGAATTGCTGGTGGTTTTTGGTGTAATGCTGTCGAAATTAGTGGTCAGAAAGCTGCGCAACTGCTGGTCAGCACATAAATCTCCGTCAATTTTGTTGCTTTTTGTGGCTTCGTTGTTGGTGTTGCTGCACAGCCCGAAAGCATTAGAGGATTTTAGAGCAGTCCGACAGGCACTCATAAGTATTATTTTTGTTGTTTGGCTGCTTATTTACCCAGTTCCGCTTGTTTGTATTAATAGCATATATAAACTATTCTAAAATTGCCTTGTTTCCTGCTTCCTCTATTTGAGACAAGACAAAATGTAACTTGAATCTATCAATATAAAAAAACGTTTTTTTTTCCTTTTTTATGTATACAAATTAATTAAAAATCTAAACAAATCGGTGAAAAAGTGATATCCGCGTTGTTGGCGTTGTCTTTTTGACTTACTCTTTTAAGACGACTCCGGCTAAGTTACCATACAAATTGCAGGTTATTGTCTTAGCCATAATTTATTTGATAATTTGTCTAAAAGTTGTCTGAAAAAAGTAGTTGAAAGATACTTTTGAATCAACCGATGGTGTTAATTAGAGAAAATAGGCATAGAACAGCTGGTCATGGCTTTTTTTTAAATTTGTGATAACTTTGAACAAAAATACTCATTTTGAAAAGACTTCTATATTTTGAGGCGTCCCGGAAATCAAAATTTTCTTAGAAAATCAAATCTGAAACAGGAATCTCAAAAAGTGGCTTGTTTGCGGAGATATGACCAAAAGTTAGTCTACCGACATTTTGGAACACTGACCATCTTACTTACAGCCATATTTCGACGACCAAGCCACTTTTAAAAATTCTGATTTCATATTTAGATTTCTGATGAATTTTTGACTACGAGATGATCTCAAAATAAGATAAGTTTTCGAAAGATGGGTACTTTTATTCAAAGATATCAAAAAAATTGAAGAAAAAACCATGGCCAACTATTGTTTTAGCAGAGGAAAGCTAAGTTACAAAAAATGAAATTTTAGTGTGTGGTATTGAGTGGCATATGGTAAAAGTGCACAGATTGCAAAGTTGGCAAAAAATAGCTCTTTTTCGCCAAACTTGAATTGAAATGAAATTATAAATACTAACAATAATAATATCCAATGACACACAAAGGCTCTATGGTGACTTCCTTTATCTCATTGGTTATAGGCGGCTCATCAAAGCAAATGCTGCGTTTGGAAGTTGAAGAGGCAAAAAAATAAAAAGAAACAAAAAAGCAATTTTATTCCCTCAATTTCTGGTATAAACTTCATACAATAAATAAAAAAGTTGGATTTGCACGACCCTCGAGCAAAAAGATATGAGCCTAGTTTAAAACCTAAGGCTTGATCTGCACTTTTCTAATTTGATATCATCTTTAATCATATCATAAAAGCTAATCACACATAAGCTTGTCGTTTAAGTTTGTTTGTTTTTGTATTAATCCCGTTTGTAATTTGCGCGTTTTTTAAATTTTTTCAAAGCTATACTTTGCATGCATTCCATACTTCATTCATGAGTCTTCTTCGTTTTTCTTCTGTTTATTGTTTTTGGATGGACACACCTTATACTCTGTGTGTTTGAAGATGGCCTCAAGGCAACTGATGCTGCACACAAAATTAGTGAAGTCTGCGGAGCCAATACAATCACAGCTAGGGCTTGCCAAGAATGGTTTTCTTGGTTTTAAAAAAGGAGATAGAAGTCTAGAAGAAGAGCAACGAGTTGGATGACCAAGCCTTTTCCTTTTTAATTTAGCATGGTGCATAGCTGGTTTATTTTCTTCTTATTATTTTTTATTTCATTTTTTGATCCTATTTTTGAAAGATTCTTTGCACTTTTTTTGCACTCTTTACAGTGCAAATGTATTCCTTTTCAAAACATGTGTAAACTGCACAAGAATTTTGTGCAAAAAATATTAGCCCTAAAGTCCGGTTTTTAAACAAACCTATAACTTTGGTTAATCGAAATTTTAGAATTTATATTCTGTTACAAGTGTTTTGAACAGGAGTAAATTTCAACAAACAGAGGAGCGACAGAATAAAAAAAATCTTTCTAAATAATGTCAAAATATGAAATGAAAAAAAAAAATCAAAAAAATAAATCGGCTGTGTACAACCCTTGTTTAAACAAAAATCAAACTAATTTAAGAGGCAAACTAGAATGTTTAACCCTCTAATTTCTGGAAATGATTATAATCTTTTGCTCTGCAAATTTGCAAATTCCAAGGCATTGCAAAAAATTACAAAAAGGAAAAAAAACTCAAGATTCTACACTAGGGGTAAAAATAGTTTAAAAGCAATTTTTGCAACGTTTATCATTAATAATCAAGCCGGAAACAGTTCTTTCAATAGTTAAAGTACAAAAATTACAAAGCAAATATTTAAATATTTTCCAATCAATAAATTTTTCAAACATCTTGAAAAACGCATTATATATTTTGAAACAAAAAAATCTAAAAAAAAATAATTGTCAGTGTGGGCAATCCATTCAGAAAGATTTGAAATGATCTATAGCAGCCAGAGAGCGGGAGAAAAAGCTAGTGCAATCGATAATTGACAAGTAAAGCATGCGCACATGTTTATAGAAAAAATGTGGATGGCCTGCTTAGGTGATCGTTGACAGGGGACTACCAGGCAAAGAGGCATGCTTGCAAAAAGAGGCATGCTTGCAATGCAGCAGCTTGCAAAAAGAAGCATGTGCCCCCAACAACTTTTGCATGCTCAAAAATGAGCATGGAGAAGGGGTGAGTAGGAATGAACACTAAGTTAAAAGTACACGAGCATAACGACAATTATGAAATAATGCCAAAAAAAGGAGTATATATGGGATGGGGCCAAGATATGTGTATTTTTGACAAGTTTGGTTCAAAGTTGGTTGGGAGTCTGAGTCAATTGGGTGAAAAAACATACAAACATTAGTCAAAGAGACATCTGGTGAGGCGATTGGCCGAGTGTGGCAATATTTCGATGACGACAATCAATACTATCTGGGTGTGCCAGCTCAAAAGTAATTCATTTGCTTTTTGTCGCTGAAAATTGCCACCATTGCCTCTGTCACTACTCCTGTTTGTTTGCTGATTATGATAAAACGAGGAGAACACAACTGAGACTTTTTATTACTGAACTATAACAATTTTTACATAAAAATAGGCGTACTTAATAAAATTTTGCTCGTTAGACGCAAAACTTCTATAGTTGCATGTAGGAAGCATTCTATTGTCATAGGCATTACCTTGTGTAACACAAAATACTAAATAGATCGTCTATACAGTTAAGAATTCAGACAAAAAACCTCTTTCAGATCTAAATGACATCCTTCAAAGAAGGTTTCGACTAGAAATCCTTGTTTCTTTTGACACAGTCTACCACATCTCCAGCAGGGCTGATTCTTTTCCTTTTGCTTCTCAAGTTTTATGACTCGTCCACAATTAGGGTTCACCGTGCACAAGCTCTAGATACTGAAGCTATTGCACAAATTCATAAATAAAAAGTCTACAACAAAAATCTTTAAACTTAAATTTTCCAATTTCATGCCCAAAACCAACTACTTACTTCTGAGTCAGGAGTCCTGACCAAAGCCACAAGCAGATTTTTGACATAATGAACAAAAAAATTCAAACTTATTAGAAATGCATGAAAATAAAGCATTTATTTTTTGGTTGCAAGCAAATCTTGGAAATATAGAAAACAATACAAGGTGGAAATACATAAAAAGACTTATTACAAAAGCCAATTTTATCAGAAACATTAAGAGAAGCAATTACTGTAGCCATTTCGCGCACTCATCCCATTGTTTCTGTGCTGTGGTCTGGGTTGTCCTGCTTCTCCTTTGCAAGAGATAAATATTTAATGAGGTGAGCAGCAACCTATTGGACATACTCATCAATTGGTTCTGTAAACAGGCATGACATTTACTCTCCTCCAGCTTGCAATGGACTAGTAGTACATGTCGTTATGTCATTCATTTGCTGCCCCATTTTTGGTCACTTCTTCTCAACAAATGTGTCTACAAAATAGTGTCTTCGTGTCAACCTTTTTAACAGCATGCTCATTTCTGAACCAGTGGAAATTTTGACAAAATGAGTTTGCCTTAGTATAGAACATATAGTCTAGGCAGCAAAAATCTTCGCCAAGTCGGTCAAACGCACAGAATAGGTCATAAAAAGACGAAAAAAAATTTGATAGAAGCCAAAGGAGACCAAAGCAAATTTTGCGCTCCTAGTATAGAGTTTTAAGAAAAAATAATAATAAGGGATGGACTAGTAATGGAAGGTAGATCAAAGAATAAAAATTCTTCTTTAAAAAGAATACAGAATGTAGTTTTCTATTGTTTGGTCAATGCTTAAGTTATCCAACCAAAATTCAGTCATGTGTCTTATGTCAACTTCACAAATAACTTAGTAACAAACGCTCCAGCATGTGTAAACAACAGATAAGTTAAAAAGATGGCACGAAGACTTGATAACACACTCAACTTGTTCTGATTGTAATTGAGCAGCCAGTGCGGCGTATGCTAAGTGATTTTGCCTTTTGTCTGTGTTCCTTCTTTTGTTTATACATAGCACCGCTTTCTGGCAAAAAATTGGACAGTGAACACAAATAAATTGTTTTTTTTTCATCTACATGTGGTTGTTCTGTTCAAATAGGCTGTTTGAACTATTAGTTTCAACATAGCTTGCCAAAATATCTTTCTTTCCTTGTTGTTTGTGCAATTTTTTGTTTCTAGTCAAAATATCCTCAGGAATCTGAGAGGAGAATTTTAGAGAGTTGCTTGCTTGCTGAGATTTAGCTTAAAATGTTCTTTCGCAAGAATGATGATCGGAATATGCCGTCGGCTAATGGTTCTTTTGGTCAAGGACATATGGATGATGACCCCGCCAATTTTGCCACTGGAAGTTTTTCTTCTTCAAGCTCTCGCAACAGTTGCTCTCCCACAGAAACTTCCAGTGAAGTAAGCCCACCTTTCAATGGTTTTCAAGCGGTAATTTTAAATATACAGTCGGCCTTCGATTTCAGTCATTCAATTATTGAGGTCCATTTCTCGACAAAACAGCTTCTCGGGACCTCCTTGGGGTGATGGATTAACGAGGGTTGACTGTAGTTTTTAAAATATGGAAGCAAGCCATTAATTACAGGTCAAAAAAGCTTCAAAGGCTTCTGAGTCGGTGTTCAAAAGCCAAGAAGTTCTCAAACCATCGGCTTGGTTTGATGACAAAGACAAAAAAGGTATAAAAAGTTTAAGGAGGCCATAATAACAACGTATTTTTGTTTGAGTTGGTATAAAAAGTTATATACTCTCTCTTCCCCCCGGTAGATAATCTCCCAAAATAAGTTCAGTCTTTAGGTTCTAAGCTATTGATACATGCCTTTCAGATCTCTTCATTAAAAAAAAATTTTTTACTGGTCCACTTCCTGAACTTTTCGCATAAGCATACCACTCTAATCTAACTTCGCAAACACAACAAAGAAGTCCAAATTTGCAGCCACCAACAAGCTGTTGGCACAAATATCCAGCCTACATTTGAACGATGAAATGAGTGACGTGATATTTGTGGTGGAGGAACAACCGTTTCCTGCCCACAAACTAATTTTGGCAGCCAGATGCAAGTACTTCAAGTATGCCTGTTTTTTATTGATTCTTATTCAACGAAAATTTGAATCACAGAGCCATGTTCACCATTAGATTGAGTGAAAGCAAGCAGAAACAAATCGAGTTGCTAGACATCTCCGCTGCTGCTTTTTCACTTCTCTTGTCCTATTTTTACAATGGAACAATGGATTTGAAGGCAAATAGCTGCGATTTGAACATTGAATTGCTTGATTTGGCTCATAAATATGAGTTGTTGGAATTGCAGGATTTGGTAGCTGTTCATCTCGAGGTATCTACCTTAACATTCTTTGATTGGATTACTAAGTAAAAATTGCAGAATTCACTATCCATTGAAAACTTCTACAGTATACTGCCGGCAGCTATGCTCTACTCCATGAAAGAGCTTGTAGACCACTGTGTAAATTTCTGTCAGAACAAGATCCTTCTCGTACTGGAGTCCAAAGTCAGGTTTTCTGCCATATTATTAAAATTATTAAACTTTTTTGATAGGAGTACGGAATCTCCATAGCCGGATATAACCAAAAATCGTGTTATACCATTTAGATAGTTAGTGGGTAGGGAGAACACGCTTCTCCAAATCATCTTCCGGGATGTAGAAGCCTTGAAGTTGAGATGCGCACACATACATTCCTGAGAAATAAATCACTACGGATGCGTAAAACAGTATATACATAGTTTTTGGCCATGTCTGGCAAGAGGAAATGCCGCACTTTTAGCCAAAGTATTAGACGAGCCAAATCTTGTGCAGGTCAGAATGTGTTGTTCTTTTTGATAGTCTTCAAAAAAAAACAGCTTTCTTTACGTGCTGCATTTGCGAGTTGGCAAAATAGTGGTATTTTTAGTGGTTTCCCACCTGTCCTTTTCAAGTGTTGCAAGAAGTGCTAAAACGGGTGAATTGGAGCAGCAGTGAGAGCCAGCTTGCAGTCTCCATGATTTCTTGGATTCAAGCCAATCCTGAACATGTATAATATCTGCAAATGTTTTGCACAGTACAGCTCTCTTAAAGTTACTGATTTACAGGCGGAAGGTGTGCGAGCATTAATGCGAGAAAAGGCTGCGCTTGAACTGATGGAAATTAACGACGAAATTCATTTGTTCAAAAGACTCCATGTTGTGGGAGGAACGTTGTCAGAACATCTGACAGATAAGGGTGTAAAAAATGCTTCTTAAATGCTCAACGTACCCAGAAAAACAAGCATTTTTAAGGAAGGCATGTCTTATTTTTTTGGGGGGAGGGGGCGGGGGTTTATAAGCGATTGCCGAGGAGGTATGATACAGTAGTACCCTTTTTTAATATTTTTCTTGATATGTTAATTTGTAAAATTATTAAATAAGAATTGTATTAACGAACAATAATAATAAAGTTTAATTATACTTATATTATAATAAGAAACAGGTTTAGCAAGTCAGGACTCAAAGGTGGATGCACTTTTTGTATTGCACTCTTTTGGGTCAGGAATCCTGACTCAGGATTGTAAAATATTAAAAGCTCATAATTTTTTTATAAAAAGGCTCAGCTGTTGTAAAGAAAAAATGATGAACAAGGCCTTGTAAACTGGACGCTCCATAAAAGTCTCATTCACAACGTTTAAAAGAGGGTCGGGAGACACTATATCACGAGGCACTGTAAAGCTCAACAAAAAGCTGAAGTCTCTCTTTAGAAGTTTCACTATAAGGTCCAGTCCAAAGGATGCCCTTAGTGAAAACCAACTATTTCCAAATTCTATTTAATTTTCACCTAAAATTTTTGAGAGTTTCCTTTTTTACTGGAAAGCTCAACCACATGGAAAGTGTCCTTCAGATGGAGGCGTTTTACAACACGCACATCTTTATCAGCGTTTCTGAGACATCGAGGGCAAAACATTTGCATTCTTTGCACCTTTGCGACATTAGGAAGCCGTAACCGAAGAACGGTTCTCAATGGTGCTCTTGTCTTATCATATCTCTACGGTCTCTAAAGATAACAAAGTATTAGCTTGGCAACCAGTTCATTTACGTGGAAAACTATTTATGGCCTCCTTTTATGTAATTTTATAATCGTTTCTCTTCTTTTTTATCCCAAAGCGACTCATTTATTACAGTATGTTCTGCAAAAAACTATTGGTTCAAATCATTACTCGCTTCCTTTGCCGTCTATTTCATAATGCCCTTGTCTTCTTAATCCAGAAATCGGTTTGAAGCTGAAATTTATTATTTTTAGTTCTCATCTTCTGACCTCCTTTATGACTCGTATTCCCAATAGTCAAACCAACGGCTCAGCATTCTCTCCAGTGGACAACCAAATGTCGATGGAAGCTCTTTTACAGACCCACAACGATTTGATTCTGGCCATCCATAAGTCTTTCAATGACTCCTACTCCGACATCAACAGGAACATAGTATGTTTTTCTATGTCTTAAAAAACGTATATCTTTCACCTTTTACCTCAAAATTTTGTCCTCTCTTTGCCAATCCTGATATTAATCAACTCCAAACCAAAAAATATACATAAGATCTTCTAAATCTCGGAGTAACCAATATGAAGAATGACAAACCGCAACAAAAATTAAGGTAGGTGAATTTTTAGGGGCTGGGAGTATTCTCACTAGCCTCAACCGTGTATAAACTAATTTTAATTCAGACAAATTCATGAATTATTTATTCTATAGCTCAAATAATCAAAAAATTTACACAACTTCAGCCAATTTTAGGCCAATTTGACGGATGAGCTGCGTCAAGTCAAGTCTTACATCAACCAAGTGGTGTCGGATCGTTCTCTGAAAGATGAACTAAAGGCTTGGCGAGAACACACTGAGCACATTTTCAAAATACAGGACGATCGTCACCAGAGAGAAGTGGACTTGTTGGTGGATTTGTTTAAGAAAATGCCTAACATCCAGGCTGCTGCTCCTGCGCCAGCTCTTCCCACTCATTCTTATGCTCAACCTCTTCAGGCTCCTTTCTACTCTCCTGAACAGATGCAGCAGCTGCATTTTCTCCAGGCTTATCATGAACAGGTTGTTTTTGTTGCTTGTATAAATTTATTTAAGAAAATAAAAGATTGTTTTTTGTGCTTCAGCTAAACCTCTTGGCTCAACAACATCATCATCAACAGCAGCAGCTACAGCAACAGTTGCCAATGCATCAACAACAGCAAAAGCCATTGGGAACTGCTGTTGTGGCTCCCACTCCAGCACAGGCTCAGCAGCAGGCCTACAAGCCAGCTCCAGTCAAGTAGGTTATCAGTTTTTTCCCAAAAGAAGGGACTTCTTTCTAAATTTTTGCGGTCTTTAATTGTTGGTGCTTGAGATTTTTAAAGATCTTTAAAGCTAGTTCGTGTTACCACTCACACAATTTCAGTGCTCAACAGCCCTCCAACGCTATTGCTGCTTCAAACTACGGTACAGTGCCACTGATTTCTAATGTAGTCAAGACTGACAACAGGTGACAATATTTTTATGAGACTTTTTAAAAACAAAAAATGTTTTCAGCGACGGCATTTTTGGAGTCAAGGGAACACCGCCTACCCCGGCAAACAAGAATATAACCAATGGAGCATTCGGCAATCTCAAAGAGGCGGCTTCAGCCACAGCAACCAGTTCCACTCCTGTTACAGCGGGGCTAGCACCTTTTTCCAAACCATCTTTGCCTAAGGTAGAATTTCTCAAGGGAGGCGGATTAGAGCATCTCATGCCTAAAGCAGGATCGTAAGTTATTTTTACTTTCGAGAAAAGTTTTAAAAGGCAAAAGTAACCTATAATAAGGGAGAATAAAATGAAAAAAAATTTAGATGGAACTGCCCCAGCTGTCTGGTCAACAACGGTGCTGAACTGGTGACTTGTCCCTGCTGCAAAATTCCCAAGCCCGGCACTGCTTCTGCAAGCGCACCGGCTCAAAAACCTCCGGCTACTGTTGTTTCTTCTGCCAATGAGCCAAGCAAGCCTGCGAGCGTACCTAACTTTACCTTTGGATTTGCTCCCACTCCCTCCACTCAAGCCAAGCAGCCAGTTCTCCAAACTCAGCAGCCTGTTCAGGCAACCACCGCTACCATCACCAGCTCTCCGGCCCCACCATCTTTTGGGCAGTCTGTCTTTAACCAAAAATCTCTTTTTGGAGGATCTACCCAAGGAACAAAGCCAACAACACCAAGTCTTTTTGGTGGTTTTTCTCCAGCTCCTGCTGCTAATTCTGGAGCTAACAGTCCAGCAGTCAATACTACCACGCCTACTGCTGGGGCAGCTCCTGCTAAGCCTTCCTTGTTTGGAGGAGGCATCGGAAAAAGCACTGCAGGAGCCAGCTTTGCTTCCATTGCAAGCAACGCTCAACAGGGTGGCAGTAGCTTTTTAAACTCCTCTAATAAGCCATCATTCGGAAATCCCAAAGACTTCCAGGTAAATAGATGTATTGAGAGGCATTCCGTTAAAAGCTTCTCAATTTTAGGTATTTCAGCAAAAGACAGTAGAAAAGTCAGATTCCAAGAAGAAAGATGACGACTCGGATGATGAAACAGCAGAGTATGCGTCAGATGCTCACTTTGAGCCGGTGATACCATTGCCTGACTTGGTGGATACTAAGACGGGAGAAGAGGATGAAAATGTGAGTTAGAAATTTGCCCACGAAGAATTCCAATCTAAGTCAAGTTAAACAATCTTATAAATGGTATTTTGAGATCGCAGGAACTAAACTTAGGCATACAATTAAATCTTTGACTTGGGATAGGCCAGCATAGCTCAGCCGTAAACGACTAAACCTAGATGAAACAAGGGTGTACCTGAGCCTTGGCTATCCTATGGTCTAATCCAAGCCCACTGCTTAGTTATATGCCCAAATGTAATTCCTACGGTCTAAAATACCATTTATAAGGTTTTTTACCTTGATCCTTCAAGCAAATATGGTCTAAAACAACAGGGGAACCAAGGCAAAAAAGGTTAGTAAAACTAACGACTTCTAGCATAAAAATTTTTATCTAAAAACGGAGATTCATTAAAAATATTTCAGACAGTGTTTTTCGCTCGCTGCAAGTTGTATCGCTTTGATAAAGGGACTAAAGAGATCAAGGAGCGTGGAGTAGGAGAAATCAAAGTAGATGACTTCTTTCTAAAATTTTGTACACAAATAGACCTCATTTAAATTCAGCTGCTTAAACACAAGGGAACAGGTCGCTATCGCTGCATCATGCGTCGTGACCAGGTGCACAAGGTGTGTGCCAACTTCCCCATCTACCCCAACTTCAAAATCACCCAAAAAGAGCATATGCCGACCGCCTACACCTGGGCTTGCAGAGACTACAGCGAAGAGACAACTAGTGGAAGTGATGAAGTGCTATTGGCCCGATTCAAAGACGCTCAAATCGCTAAGGAGTTTAGTGATAAGATCAATCAAGCTGCTTCAGGGTCAGCCGCTGCCTCTCCACAACAAAATCAGCCTACTGCCGGTACACAATCTTAATTTCAAAAAAAAAAGTCCAAGAATTTTTAGATGCATAAGAAGAAAAAAGCTTCTTATCATTTTTCTTATTACATCACCTGTTTTTTGTTCTGCTTATTTGTATGATGGAAAATTCTTTTGGAAATAAAGTGTTAAAAAAATCTAAATTCTGAATCATTTAACAAAGGTATAATAAGAATAATAAACAGAGCAAAAATATCTTTGGTTTATGACCAATGTTTTCTTAAACATATGGTGACCAGATGAAATTTCTGTTAATAACATATTTCCTAGTTTTTGACCCAAATTAAGATTATTTTATGATTCTTAACATGTTTCGGCTTAAAAAAATAAGATTGCCGTATAAAAATGCTCAAAAATTTGGTTTAAGAATATGTCTATATGTGTTGGGGTGGCCCCCGAAAAAAATGGCTTTGTCCCCCCTGTTTTCTTTTTGCAATTTTTATTACTGGCTCTATTTAGCTACTTCTACTATATACTTCACCGAAAACGAGAGATTTATCGTCGATTTTCATAATTGTGGGAAAATCGATTGTATCCAAGCGGTTTTCCGATGATACAAATGCTATGAAAATGAATTTATTTGATTATTCTGTCGATGTGATCAATACTATGGTGTTTAAATAGCTGAAATTGCCATAAAAAAACAACAGGAGGGACCAAGGCATATTTTTCGGGAGCCCCCCAATATATATAGAGCCACTCAGGTTATACCTTATCATAAGGGAAATATTTTTAGTCAAGTCATCGGGAGGAATTTTTGGAGGGGCTACATCTAGTAGCGGTAACAACAGCAATTCTGTTGGAGCCAATCAAAGTGTAGCTACTTCAGCTCAAGCAAACAACTTCAATACTGTGCGTCAATCTGAGCAAAATGCCAGCAAAAATAATTCTGCTTTGGAGAAGGAGTATGAGAGGGTAATTCGGTTAAAAAATATTTTCATAAACCAAGCCATTTAAGATATGAAACTTATAGGAAGGCGGAGGATATGGCGATGATTACGACGATGAAGAAGACGAGGATGAAGAGGAGGAGCAGCTTTTGGCTGAAGAAGGGTGCAATGTGCTTGTTTCCGATGAGTTTGTCTCTCCAATGAAAAAAGTAGGCTGTCTTAAAAATACAGCTATAGAGATGGAAAAAAACCAGCTCATTGTGAATGAAAGCAAAGTTAGTGAAATTAAAGCAAGGAAAGTCAATAATATTTAGGCCGACTCTAATGGTGCTCCTTGTCGATGCCAAGCCAAGATCTACGATAGCAACGGAGTCATCAGAATCTCTTTTATGACTACAGAGGGGGCCAGCGAGCTGTTCTCTCACTACATCTACATGGGTTCCAAGATCAACGAGAAGGGTATGGGCTGGCTGGAATATCGTGCTCTAGACTCTGGCTCTTCTGCAGCCAAACGTCTCGATTTGCGTTTTGATGATGGGGAAGCGGCCAAGCGATTTAAGCGGCACTTTGAAAAAGTAATTCTTGATTAAATTTATGGATTTTTTTTAAATAAAATCAAAATTTGTTTCCAGGGCATCAAAATGGCCGATGAGTTGAGTTTCAACGAGGAAGAAGACCAAGCATGAGCAAAAAAATACAAAGTTTTTAATCCATTCATCAGTGTTTTTTTTTAATTTATATCTGTTTTTCCCAATAAATATATCAAAAATATGCTTTCTTTTGTAATGGAATAGCATCAGTTTATTTGGTAAAATCTGCAATACAATAATAGAGAGAAATCCCTTTATCTTCCTGGGTCTCTCTACCCGGACTACCCCTTTGTATGGCATTTTGGGCTTTTTATAGGTCGCCCGGGGAGAAAAGTGGGAGGGTCTTGTGTGTGGGGTGTGTGGTGTGTTTGTGGTGTATGTCCCTCATAGAGAGATTCGTCTATGACACCTTTTTGACATAATTATTTAGTTTTTTCTATTTTTTGGAAAGAACTGGTTTTTGGTAGAAGAATGTGTAGTTTTTAAAATTGTTTTTATTAAACTAAAAATAAAAGGCATTGACCAAATTGCGAATCTTAAGTTTTTTGAAAAAAATAAAATAAAAATTTATGGAGACAGGTTTTACGAGTGTGAGTTAAAAATTGTAATATAGAAGTTTAAAATTGTGATACTATAGGCTCAAGTTACACTAAATATTAGATGCTGCCTTGGAAAGTCTTGAATAATTATTTGCACAACATTAAACATGCGTCAACCTATTCCTTTTCTCATTCTATTCAAAATAACGGCTTTTTATAAACAACAAAAATAAGTTGGTAATAATGGGTGAGCATGCTATTCCAGAAACTTCATTCGCTTGTTCTGCTAATCTATCAACCAAAAAGTATGAATCAGTATTTAAAGAAAAAGTAAATAATTTTGATTAAAAGTTGGGCAAAGCCTACCATCAGTTCTCTTTTTGGACTTCCACTTTTTCATATACCTTTTTTTTCAGAGTAGAGTTTTAACTTATCCTAAGCAAATTTTATACTACGAAATAAATAAAAAAACGCTTTCCACACTTTTCCATTATAAAAATAAGGTTTTTAAATACATTGAAGCCTAGTAGAACAATTTCTAAAAAAACCGTCTTGGATCAAGGCAAAAAAGGGGACCAATTCTAGACTTGGGCTTAAAATTTTAAGTTTACACTTGATTTTATTTCGACAGACTAGATCTTGGGAAAGCGGCTCTACATTTGAGTGTGAAGAAATTTCGGAAGAGTTCAATGTTATTGGGTGTTCTACAGACCCGTTGGTGTGCTCTTCTAAAAAATGCACATGTAGGTTTTTGTGGAACCATGAGCTGCACGGCTTGACAGCATTTCTAAGGGTTTGTTTTAACCTTTGTTTATGATTGTTTAACCTTTTATTAGAGCAAAACCTTGGCTACTCGAGTATTATGGATGATGATAATATTGGGATGTGTGTTCCTAGCTGTCAACACCACACAAACCATGTTTTCCGACTATTTGGACCATCAGACTGCTACTTTGATCACGATCAGACAGGTAAAATGTTGACAAACACTAGTTTACAAGCTTTGAAGTCAGTCTTCTAAGGATTGTACAATTTAATAACTCTAAGTTATAACAAGTCTAACTTTTGTTGATAAAGAAGGCTCGCATGCTTCTGCCAAGTGTGACAGTCTGCCCGAAAAATCCGGATGCACTCAATTATGGCTTAGTCCTAAGAGACATTGGCAAGAAATTGCCGAGGATGGACCGCATCACTCTTGCCAGACTGATGGCCTTTGCAATTGGTGGTGCTGGCTTGAAAAATGTGGATGTAATGCTGAGACAAGTCTCTCCAGAAGAGATGAGCAAATTGAGCGCTTTGTTTAGAAAGTGGAAAGGTTCCAGAACTCTGGTAGAGTTCTATAAAGACTTGTTTGAGAAATATGGCTACAAATGTGAAGAAGTGAGTTGACGTTGGGGTTCCAAGGTTGAGTTAGTAAGAAAAAATGTTTAGTTTTTTGCCAACTGCTTCTACGGCTATGAAAAAATCTCGTGCTGTGATGTTTTTCGACCCCACTATGTAATGCTCAGGGGAAGGTGCTTTAGAATAGATGAGTTCTATCAAAGTGATCCAGATACATTTGGGAAATTGAGTATTTGGATGAACCAGCTACCGAGCAAGCTTTCGGAGCGAATGGGTGTTCAAGTTAGTCTTTAACCCTTTGATGCGCACTGTCCCATGACTGGAATTATGCGCACCTTCCTATGTTTTTAGATTTTTCACATCAGTAAAAAGTATTAGTCTCTTTAAGATTGAAAGTTTTTATGTGTGCGCATTAAAGGGTTAGCCAAACAAAAAGGTGATGCCAACTTGCTTGGTTTGGAGGAAATTACGTTTTAGCCGCAATCAATAGCGTATATTTCTGACCGCTTCCCAGATGTAGCCACTTTCCCACGCTTTTACATAGACTTTCACGAGTCCACCTACATACGAGTCAAAGGCCGAAGAATGCTGCTTTTGCCTTGGAACAACGATTGCTCTGTGGAGCCTGAGTTCATAGGCAAGGGCTGTTTAGTACGCAAATGGTTGCGCAGCAAAGTGATCCAGCCATTGAATTGCACTGTGTTTTACTTGAAGAATAAGGTTAAAAATAATTATCTTTAAACCAACCAAGAAAAACATTTAAACTAAGATTCCTGGCTACAAAGTGTGCGATCCAGAACAAATTGTTCGCAATTACAAAACTGTTACCAACACATCTTTGTTAAACACTGACGGATTTAGGGTAAGGCTACATAAAAAAGTTTTTTTTGAAAAAAAAACTTTTAGTGTCTTCCTGCTTGTAACAGGTTTGATCACCAAATGCGTCCTTTGCGATCAGAGATTCTCACACCAGGCAAATATTTTGTGCCAGACTTTCGGATGTCCATTTCATATATGGATCTTGAAGTAAGAAAATAATTAATTTTTGTCGAAAATACTTTAAAGGGAAAACGAGAGTTTCCCAAAAAGCAGTTCAAACTTTGTATTTTCCTATTGATAGCCGAGATTGATAGAATAATTTTGTCAAAAAATGTTATGAAAAAATAAAATATGGCATTTTAAACCTGAGATCAGTCGAGCCCAACGTTGCCTACGGCACACAGATGGGACAGGGTATCGACAACTTTACTAGCAAGAAGAGAAAACAATGGACGTAAAGGAGTCAGACCCAGCAGTTTTTGTGAGCTACTCTTGATCAGAACCGTCTGAAACAGGATAGATAGAGTTTTCGATTCTGTGTCTTTCACGATCAAGCATGTACCAAGCTCCGGCATGCATGCTATTTTTTAAGCATTTAGAGCAGATAGAATAACTAGAATGAATTTAGATAGAGCGCTATGAAGAGTTTCTAACCACGAGTCTGCCTGGATTTGTCAGCCAGTTAGGTGGTCAGTCAGGGCTTTTTATTGGAACTTCTGCCTGCACAATCATCCAAATTCTTTTGTCTTTTTCTACAATCGTATTTAGATGTTTTCGCAGCATAGTAGTTCAGTACACGAGGATGGATTTGTTTTATTAACTTGATGTAAATAAACAAACATTTAAATTTTATATGTTTTTGTAGGGTGTATACGAAATCTTAAATATTTGGTTGTTTAATGAAAAATATTTTTTAACCATGTTTAGCTAAATGGATGCCTACAATAATTGTTTGCACTCCGATGTTTTGATACCCAGTACTCCTGTTGCTCAAATAAAATATCAAAGACGACCTTTAGTCAATTTTTCAAGGTGATTACGCTGAAATTTAAAACAAAGAAATAAACATGAAATACTTCTTACAAAATTGTTGGAATATTTTGCTGTTCTTAAACAAAAGTACCCATTTGGATAGAACTTTTTCTGCTCGAAGAAATTATGGTAAGCAGGCAATAGAACTTTAAAAAGTTACTTGTTCACCGAGATTTGGCTGAAAATCAGATTGACAACATTTAAAAGTGTCGGTTTCTCAAAATTTTCCAAATAAAAACAGTTTAGCATTCCCACCATAGACAGTGAGCTTTTATCTACCGATGCCTATGAAATAGACAGCCTCAGGAAAGCCTTAATTGACCGCCGACCCAAGTGCACATGCAGATATTTGTGGAATTACGAATTGCATGGACTGACAAACTACCTTAGAGTTGGAATAATTTCTTGTAATTGAAACAAGAACAGACTATTCCAGAGCAGGACGCTGTCCGAACAGCTGCTGTGGGCTGGAATAATCGCTTTTTGCATAATAACAGCCATTTTCACCACAAAGATGGTGTTTGAAGAGTATTTGGAGCGACAAACAGCCACTGTAATACAAATTCAACAGGTAATTTTTAACTTCTTAACTTGAGCGTCTTGTTAGACCTAAATTGGGGTTTGCAGATGCCTCATCAACTGCTTCCAAGCTTAGTAGTGTGCCCTAAAAATCCAGATTCTCTAAAATATCCTCTTGTGTTAAAAGATATTGCTAGGTCAGCACTTGTCTGTAAAAATCCACTCTTTTCAGGCTTGTCTAGTCGCGAACTCGAATTCTAATAAAATTCAAATTTCAGACGTCTTCCACATCTAGACCGGCTAACCATAGCCAATTTGATCAGTTTTGCCATAGGTGGAGCCGGTTTCCACAATTTAGAGCATGTCTTAAAGACGTTTTCCGAAGCGGAAAAGCGGCGATTAAATGCTCTTTTTCGAAGATGGAAAGGAAGCAGAACACTGGAAGAATTTTTCAGGGATTTGTTCGAAAAATACGGCTACTCTTGCACTGATGTAAATCTACTAATATTTTTATTTGCTTTATACCAAATTTGTAGATGTTTCAAGCCTGCTTCTTTGGCTATGAGCGAATCCCTTGCTGCGACATTTTTCGGTCACATTATGTGATGCTTAGAGGCAGGTGCTTTAGAACAGGACGATTGTTCCAAACAGACCCTGATGTGTTTGGTAGACTCAACATTTATGTGAACCAATTGCCGAGTCGATTAGTATCCAAAACTGATGGAATGCAGGTATTTTGGAGCTGTTTCTGTTAAAACCTTTTTGAAAGGTCAAAATTTATTTAAACACAATCTGTAGTACCGAAACATATTTTAACTTATGGTACTGGTGTTCCTTTTTCGATTCTATAGACTTAATATTTTAGCAGTAAATTTGCAGCCCCACATTGTTGTGTATGTGACGGACAAACACCCAGATGTAGGCCTTTTCCCTCGTTACTACATTGGCTTGCACGAGGCAATCTTTATTAGAGTGAAAAACAAGAGAATAGTCATGTTGCCGTGGAACAGCCAGTGCTCTGCTAAGCTGGAAGACAAAAGCAGAGCCACTTGTTTTATGAAGAAGTGGATGTGGCAACGTGTTCTCAACCCTCTCAACTGCACACTGTTTTACTTGAAAGAAAAAGCTGTGGGCTATAAGATTTGCGAGCCTGGACTTGTTGTCCAGCACTACACCAATGTAAATAACATCAAGTTGGATGATGATAGTCCTAGGGTACGATTTGCTAAATATCTTATCTAAATTACCCTCCTGTGAAAATGCCCCGCTGCCTTAAAAGGCCGGCCCAGGGGGAAAGAGAAGCGAAGGGGCGTATTATAGACAGAGATTGTGTAGCTCTGCTAGAAATAGGTGGATAACCGAGGTTCACTCAACGCTGAAAATTAGAACAAAAAAGAATATTGCCGAAAGTCAGAGCTAGAAGACGACAGCAAAGACAAGTAAGAGAGCTGTAATTTTTTAGCCCAATGCTTTAGGATTTTATTTGAATAAGGTTCGCTTTATAATATTTATGTATAGTAAACTCTCAATAGTGCATACACCCTTGGTACCAACACCTATGTATCATTGAGGGTGTGTTCTATCGATAGTAGACTGTATTTAGTGCCAAACAGTAACAACAAAAGTAGCTAACAAAAATGATAGAAAAAGGACATGCAAGTTTAGTGTTTACCAGCTTGCCGCCGTCGAGAACATTCGCTGCAACTCTATCGCTCCGAGTCTTCTGTTCCCAGGGCTTTGAGCAAACTTCCAGACTTTCGACTAGAGCTTTCTTACGTGCACTTGGAGGTGAGAGAGTTGTTTATTCATTTATATTTATAAAAAGGTTTTAGCGAGAGAGATATGAAGAAGTAATCACCACAACTTTGCCAGGATTTGTATCTCAAATTGGAGGCCAATCCGGCCTTTTTGTTGGCTTGTCTGTGTGCTCTTTGATTCAAATAGTCTTATCCCTGACCAGAAAAACTTACAGGCGCATCTACGGCTATTTCCTAGCTGAATTGTAAAATGATTTTTCAAGACATACACAAAGATTGTGCGACTAATTTGAAAATACTGTATATATACTAAGGATATCGGATTTTTTAGGACATGCAAGCTCAAGAAATTCCCATCATTTTACACTTTATTGACTGTTGATCTAATTCAAATATATATCAAAAACAACACCACCCCCCCC
>BBSZ01007588.1:0-32122 GCA_000981365.1 Subanguina moxae | reverse complement strand
CAACGCAGTCAACAAGGAAAACGATCTGCTGTGTGGTACACCTGCCTTTAAGTCTACTCCATGCCATGAGATGTTGTCAACGACGAAAAATATGGAGAAGCATAGTGTGTGTGGAGTAGAGGGAGACAAAAAGATCGATTGGTTTGTCAAGCATCCATATCTTTTCTTCTCTTTCCTATAGCGATTCAAGCCACATAAAGAGGGCTGTGTGGACTAAGTTTCTCATTCAAGAATAGCTCTTAAATTTGCCTCTTGTCTCAGGTATTTCAAAGAAGTAGAAGATGCTAGCTGTTCTAAAGCCTACTGTCATTCTTATTTTTGCTACTTGGTCCCTAGTCTTGTGCGCTCCTATTGACAAGAATTCAACTAAGGAGGAATCTAATTTTCATATTGAATTAGTCAATGCTCGGAATGATAGTATGTTTTTATTATAAAGCATTAGTCAGTCTATTAAGAGGCTCAAAAAGACAGTAAAATTAAAAATCCCTTAAAAATGTCCAACTCATTCTTTTTGGCCAAATCTGCACAGCTGAGGCGAGTACTTCAATGTCAATTTCATTCCAAGCTTTTCAAAGAGTCTTTATTTCCAATCAAGGTCTATGGGATTCTAGGAAAGTTAGCAACTTTACGTCAGAATCTTTTTTCCTTCACTTTAAGTAAAGATATTACTCGAAAAAGTTACCCTTTCTGACAAAAAGTTTAAATGTTTTGGAAGGCCCGAACCAATTTCTTTAGAATATTTGTTAGCTAAAAACAGAATATTGATAACAAAAAAAAAAATTCAGAGTCAACAACGGCGAAAGAGATTTGCGACACAAAGAAATCCACAGGTAACTTAATGGCGTTTGCAATGTCCAAATCGAAACAAATTACTGGCGGCAGCACTAAAATTGGTAAAAAATATATATAAAGGTTTCAGCTAAGAAATCATAAAGAATAAGTGTTATACCTATTCTTTAAGTGTTGCCTTTTCTACAAATTGTTGAACATGTCTTTGTGAGTTGAATAAATTCATATGTTGAAAAAAACTGACACTTGGTGACTTTCCCACTCTACTGTATCACAACCCCATCCCTCCCCCCTAAAAGCAATATAAGCAATACCCCCAATCGTTTGTACCTCCCCCCCAAAAAAAAATTTAACTGCGACGAAATACGTGTACCATCCGCTGCTGGCCTATTTCCTTACTGTACCTTTTTTGCTGTAACGACGCCGATGCGCGGTGCCGAAAATTACACCCCTGTAGCAAGCGCCTCCTTCAGAGGTTGATCAAAAAATACGGTATTAGTACATCAAATAGTACAGATTCTAACCAGAAAGGGGAGAAGGGTCTATTCTAGTAGCTCCGATTTTTTTTCTGGAGGAGGGGGTATATCCTCTTAGCGTAAAAAATTTCCTCTGCCCGATGTCGAACGGTGCGCTTGGACACACAAAAAATTTTTGCCCCTCATTATCAGCCAGTTCGCTGCCAAGATCTTTGAAGTTGAGCGAATAAAGTCCTTTTTTCATTCTCTTCTTTAATTAGAGTAAAAA
Organism: Subanguina moxae; assembly: GCA_000981365.1. Lineage (NCBI taxonomy): Eukaryota > Metazoa > Nematoda > Chromadorea > Rhabditida > Anguinidae > Subanguina > Subanguina moxae. Next base: position 30,589 of record BBSZ01007588.1, on the reverse strand, counting down.
AAAACTTGCACTGTTGTATTATAACCCCTCCCCCCACCAAAAAAAAGTAATTGGCTCTTCTAGGTACGTTGACCATATAAGAAGCATTTTTCACCATCTTTAAGGAATTAAGGGCTGTATAGGCTGCACAGTAGCGCCAAAAGACGAAAGTTACGGATATCTAGCTCGCTCAAATGTATTTATAGGTCTTTACTGCATTTTGACTCAGATGCAACGGTCTAGATAATTGCTTCAATCTGATTGGCGTAGAATAGATGCTGTTTGACAAGTCGATCAGCCTCGACAACCGCTTTTCCGCTTTCTGTCAAAGATATTTGTTGGTCAGCCTCAAAGACAAATTCATCTTTATCAAGTTTCCAGGAGCGCTAAAGACAGGACGGGTTAAAAATTTTTTGAAAAAACTTACTAACCTTATCAGCAAAGGCAAGCACATCAGTCTTATTGTCGAAGAGTAGTAAGGCAGATGCATCTCTGACCAACAGTCGATAGTAGGATTTTTCAATGCAAGCGGCGATCTCCTTCCTACACACAAGCAAATTTAATCCAAAAAAAGCACAACAGAGCTACTAACCGAACAGCGTCAGCCATGATGCGAATGAAGACCGTGTAGAATGAGCTCGGAATCGTTTTCTCATTGAGAATCACTTTGTTGTAGGCACCCTCCATGAGAAATTGCTCGAGCTTGATTGGCCTAAGTGAACAAATTAGTAAGAATAAACACAATATATGTATTACGTGACGATGAGAGGATTTGTCTCCTGAACAGTCTGGTCGATTTGTTCAAGCAGCTGAAAAAGTTATGGAATTAAGTACATGAAAGACGCACAAAATACCAAGTGAAAGTCTGCAAGCTCGTTTGAAGCCAGGAGATACATCAAATGTAGACCGAGCTGAAAAAACCCAACAAAAGTATATCAGATTAAAAAAGAATGCCTTGATTTACCATCAGATATTTCTGGTCAGACTCAAAGTTGATCGAACTGTAGAAGCCATGAACTTTGGCTAAACTTTTATAGGACAAGGATAAATTACCGTGAGAAAGTTGAAAATAATACCAATAGCTTCTCTGAAGCCCTTCATGTCAGCAGTAAGGACAGCATACAACGCCTTGATTTCGAGAAAGTCTTCTAAAATGACAAATTGGTAGTAGGATGAAAAACTTTTTAGACTCTCAAGACATACTATGGATGGTAAGCAGCTCTTGCTCAAAAAGCATTGCGCAAAGCGCAGGATTGCTGAGAGCCACCTTAAGTTTCTTTATTTCTTAATAAACACACACACACACTTATTCCCAAATTTTTACGTGAAAGTCATCCAGCAGAGATTTGACGATATTCAAGTCTCGGTTCTCATTCTTTTTCCACTCCGCAAGAACACTTTTATAAACGGAATCAAGAGTCATGCTGAAAACAATCCAAAAGTCACTGACGATCAATAAATATGCAAAAAATTTTTTGATAAGTGACATTTTATCTTTTCCTATAGAACAAAGCATTGTGCAGTATCTTAAAAGTTAGGGAATCAAAAATTTTACAAATAATCAGTCTCGATAAGGTAAAAATCAGAAAGGTTCCAGAGTCTGAAAGTAAAAAATTCCATCGAGTAAACATTCATAGTAAAATATAGACTGGCCACAAATTCAACCAAGTTTACCAACTGACCAACATAGACTGACTACTATATTTAAAACTGCGCGTATTCGTTTCTTTTCTTTTGTGGCATTTTCAGTCAACTAGTGACTCGCCAACATTTATATACGCACACTGAGACTGCCGCGTAACGTGACTCGCGAGTCAAAATTACACTAGAGTTTCGCGAGTCACCTAATTTGATTCGCGAGTCATTGAGAAGAAGCCCTGGATGCATGAAAATAGCATGCATACCAGAGCTTTTTTATGCGGTAGAGCCCAGCTGACAAAGCTATGTTCAAGATGTTCTGAGCGGAGCCTCCTTAGAAAGTGGCCCTTATTTTTTTTGGGGGGAATATAATACAGTAGCACCTGTATCTTGATCAATTGTCAGTAATCCTTTTCTTTCAATCTTCATATTTTTAGTGTTATCCTTCAGGGGTGTATAGATAGCCATTTCTACTCTATGACGACCTCTTATCTTATAAAGAATGAGGCATTTAAGTAATTGCAATTTAAGGGTCAACTATACCAGATGTTACACCAAGTAAGTAAATTCATTTCACGGAAGAAAAGCTTTGCTGCTCCCCACCTCTTTTAGACTAATTCAGGCGGTATTCCCCTGTGAAAAAGATTGTTTGTTCAGTTTATGCCTTTACATAACCCTCTTTATGGTCCAAATAGTCGTGGAAAGTGCGCTTAAAATTTAGTTTAGTGGTCAATGTGCTTGAGTTGTGTTGTCTTTCCTCTCCACTTTCAACTTTGTTCTTGCAAACCAAAGGTTGGTTTGTGGAATGCTAATGTAGCACTTGTCTTCCGTCTAGGAGCCGGCTTTTGAACCACTGTGAAATGGTTGTTGCAAGGCAAATAAGGGGATCAATAATCAGCCATAAATCTGTTTGTTTAAACACTTCCGATGATGCTCAGTCAATGGACTGTCACTTTCATCTGTATTGTTTGCTTAGGACAGTTATGCGTGCATATATAGCTAATAGCCGAATTTTGATTTGAGACGCACATCCGCAAAATATCGGGTGAGGCAAAAGTTCGTACCAAAATTTAAACCTTCTTTTTAATGATGAAATGTACTCTTTCCCACGAAGTGTTTGGTACCATTGAATAGCCCTTTTTTTCTTCTTTCATTTCATATATAATGCTTTTTCTGATGTTCATTGCTTTTCTTTTTTAGAATGAGCTTTACTTTCCGGACTCGATCACTGTCGACACTCATTGGACTCGGGACGATGGAGAGTGGCCACCGAATTCCGCTGAAGGAAACGTGATGGACTACTTTGTTTGGACGGAATTGCAGAAGAGAGCGTTTTCAAAGCCTCACCAAATCATCGCTGATCTCAAAGAGTGGTTGCAACGAGAATGGAGACGTCTTTTAGTGGATATGATAAAGAAAGCAATTAATAATTTTCCAAAACGTTCCCGTTGTTGTATTCCGGCTGAAGATGGTCATTTTGATCATTTGTTGAAATAATGTTATACACCGTTCAAAAGCTCTTTGTCTGCTCTTTAAAATTGTACCAAACACTTTGTGGGAAAGAGTGCATTTCATCATTAAAAATAAGGTTTAAATTTAAATTCGTACCTCCTTCACCCGTGAATTCAGCATTTGCAGGTTGCACTTCTCCAAGGCTTGATCTACTTTCTGTATTGTCGTTGTTCTCTTTTCTGTGTTAGATAAAAGCTGGCTAGGAATTAATAAAATTTATTTATCTTTATTGCTGTAAACAAAACAACAGAAGAAGAGAAAGGCAGTTTTCCTGTCATCGGAATGATATACACAACATACAGAAGTATAGAGAAAGTGGCGGTTGAATTGATTGCTAACAATATATTTTTTTTTTGTTATAAAAAACTTTTCTTAAACTGACTATTTGTAGTTCTAAATGTGTGAAAAAAAAAACTTTTATAACTGCTACTGACTAGCCCTGCCTATTCTGCATCTAATGTCGCCGTCAGGGTTGTCAACGTGCGATTCACCGATTTTAGACACTTTTGACATCTTAGGTCTCATGATGTGGTGTTTCTTTCCCTAGCAATATCTTTTCTAAAATTAGATGATAGGTAATTTTCAGCATAGAGATGTTTGGTTTCGACGTAAAAAGTCGAAACTCGTCGACCACACGTGTAAACCAAACATCTCTATCCTGAAAATTTTCTGAGCTCAATTCAACGCTTGGTCCATGATTGCGTAGCACCTATCATCTAATTGTAGAAAAGATATCACTGGAGAAAGAAACACCACATCATGAGACCTAAAATATAAAAAGTGTCCAAAATCGATGAATTGCATTATTACACGCGAAATTGGAGGGGTTTCGGCTGGTAGTTGCAAAATTTTAGAACATGAAATATTACTATAGTTTAATAGATTGCGTGACTATTTTCTGGTTGGATAGCAAGTCAATTGACCTGAAAGAAACATTTTCGACTAAATTGTACAAAGAAACACTATTATATGGAAGCCTAAATTAAAAGTTTGAATAGAAAGAAATAATTTCTTCACAAAATGAACTTGGACCTAGTTAACCAAAAGAGTAAAATGCCAGCTAAAGATATTTTTGAGAAAATGTTACTCAACTTTTCAATAGGGACCCATATTTTATGTAAATTTTGTTTTTCTAAGGCACTTTAATAAGAAAAAAGAACTCAGGAATAAAAAAAAAATACTTCTTTGCTAAGATATGATCAAAAGTGGTACTATTGGCATCTTTCAATTGGTGACCTTTCTAATTTAGGCAACATCTCAGAAACAAAGCCCTTTTTTAATTCCTTTTTCTGATACATATTCTTGAAGTCTTTTCGACCGCTAAAATGCTTCAGAATAAGAAACTTTTTATAAAGAATAGGACTAGGGAACCCTGGACATTTGCCCTCGACCCCTTGCCCTTGGATTTTTACCATTAGACCCTTACCCCTGGACACTTGCCCTGGACCCTTACCCCTGGACCCCTTGCCCTGGACCCCGTGCCGCTGGATCCTTACCCTTAGACCCTTACCCTTGGACTCTTATGTCTGGACCCTTAACCCAGCATAACTAAGATGAGACCTGGCCCAGGTAATGTGAGACCCAGCCCAGGTCAGCCATGACCCAGTCCAGGTAATGTGACAATTGTCCTCGTACATCTTTTTGACCGTTTTTTATTCCGAAAATGCCTCAGAATAGAAAACGTTTGACTCTATTGCATTATACCCCCTCTCCCCAAGTTATACTCGTATCCAAACTTTTCATAAAGTATAGGACTTCTATTATAAAGTTCAAAATATTTCAAAAAACCATTTCTAACTGGCCATTCTCCAGCTAAAAGTAGCAAAGGGCAAATAGAAGAAAGTCCAGCATTGCACACACACACACCATGTATGATTGCTATTATTTATCATCTCCATTTGGCTGTGTATTTACAACTGTATTAGCCATTCTTATTCACATAGAGAGAGAAACACACAGAAACATGTAAAAAACCTATTGTAAATTTAATCAAAGACTAAAAATAAAGACAATAAAGAGAAAATATTTTGGCAGCAGTTTTTAGTGTCAAGAAAAACAGCATAAGCAGCGGTTGTAATTAAGTAATTTCTATGCTATGGGGATCTTTCTCCAAAATTCCCAAAGTTGCGAGATTTTTTTCAATTTTCGCATTTACTCTGAGGTCCGAGTCGCCGTCGGCCCCGTAAAGGAGCTTGAGAGCTAGAGATGCGTGGAAATTTTTTAACCGTCAAATTTTAACCTGTATTGATATGATAAAGGAATTTTTTAACAACTGTTTTGTCTTGAGGTGAAAGTTTAAGTAAAGCTTCCTCATATATATCATAGGATTTGATGAATGTTATTATTTATTTTCTTGGTTGGTTAGCGTTATGCTCTTGTGTGAGTTTTTTTCCTGTTTTTTTTATCGCTCGTGTGTCATGGTCTAATTGAAGTACCTTCATGCTTCGTGAAGGTCTTGAGCTGGACTACATGTTTTCAAATTTCTTAGTTGATGTGTTGTGGCTCACCAACCAAAGTGTATTCTTCTTCATGAATCATGTGTCATGGTCTAATTCAAGTACCTCCTCCACTAATGGTAACCAAGGTACTTGAACTAGACCATGACACATGGTTGATGAAGAAGAATACACTTTGGTTGGTGAGCCACAACACATCAACTAAGAAATTTGTAAACATGTAGTCCAGCTCAAGACCTTCACGAAGCATGAAGGTACTTCAATTAGACACGAGCGATAAAAAAAACAGGAAAAAAACTCACACAAGAGCATAACGCTAACCAACCAAGAAAAAATAAATAATAACGCCCATCAAATCCTATAATATATATGAAGAAGCTTTACTTAAAATTTCACTTCAAGACAAAACAGTTTTTTCAACAAACAAATTCCGGTATATATCCTCCCAATAAGAGCCCTCATTTTGTCAGACTCGCCCAAACATTCCTAATTCAGATTCTTGAAGTCTTTCTAGTGCCTCAAAAATAATTATAAGAAAAGAATGCCGTATAACCTTTATTAATCCTCCCCCCTCTCTCGTCACCACGGTAAGTGGTCAACCATTTTTTACAGCTCAACCATCCGATAATTGGATACTGACACAATACTCAAAAATATAGCCCTGAATCTCAGCTACATTTTTGAGTATGGTGTCAGCACCTCATTGTCGGGTGGTTGAGCCGTAAAAAATGGTTGACCACCGACCGTGGTGACGAGAGAGGGTATTTTTTTGATGGACTGCTCTAAATTGGTTTCTTCTGTTTTCCTAAGGTATATCCCTTTGGCTGGTGGGAATTTTTTTAGATGTGAGATTTACCAGCAAAATGATAGATTATGGGGGTGAAACAAAGCTCTAAAAGGTCATTACCACCAGATTAGATTTAATAGAGTTGTGTAAACTAGACATACACAAAACAAAGAAATAAATTTTGGCTGAAGGAAGAGAGAAAGACAGAAGCAGGCTTACCAAATCACCAGCAGGGCATCCGCCTAAAACAAGAGTAGTCAAAATAAGTATGTTGTTCAGTACGTGTTGACTAATCACTAACTCTCTTGACTCTACTGCAGTCTCCTTACGGAGGCAAATGGGACGAAAAGCGTAATCACCCACTAATTCAAGGCAAATTCAAAATCCCTACGATTTTTTGCCTTAGAGAGATCAACATCAAAATGGAGGTTTACAGTGCCTTTTTTTTCACCGTAATTTTAGATAATTCGATCTCTTCGTGGAATCAATGCGATCTCTTAGTAGAATCAATCTTCGAGCAATTCATTTTGGAGTTTCTGTGGCGATCAAAATTCGGTGGGGTCAATGCTTTTTACGAATTCTGGTCTCAAGTGAAGGAAATATATGAAAATAGTGTAATATTGTGATTCTTTTTTGTGTTATATCGTTTAAGTTGGATAAAAGGCGGTGTGCACCTTTCTATATGAGTTCCAATTACGTTAGTAATTGCGCTTTAATTGGTCACGCACCAGAGTGACCAATTAAAAATATTCATTCGTGGGCTTTTGCTTGGTGTTGTTGAATAGAACTTGAAACAGATTAAGTCATCGTCAACCAAATGTTTTTGTCTTCATCTCTATTATAAACCCTAAGTGGCGTGTTGGTAGTTCCAAATTCTCTCTCTTCTTTTTTTTTTATCAAAAATGTTTTTTTTATCAACAAAAAAAGGGAAAAGAAATGCAAAAGCAACGAGAGCAAAGAATGATCGTTCTAAATCAAAACTTTTAATCTCTTGTTGCAGAATATTAAAATAAAAGCTTTTGACGCTACTTGCATACCCTCTCCCCCACTTCTTCTTTTATAAAGGTAAAAAAAAGCAAATGGGCTCACCGATATGAGAACAACAACCAACGAATTGAGCCATTAAAGAGAAAGTGCAGAGCTATCAGTAGGATCGGATGTTTTGTGCACAAATCCATCTCCAACCACAGTGTATTTGTGGTTTGACATCTGTTGAGAGTTGTTCTCCGGCTGCCAGTCCTCCCGTTCAGATCCTTTGTCACACACTCGGTCACACTTTTTGAAGCCTATAACCCACGAAATTGGCATTGCCGAGCATTGAAACTGGATTATTCCACCTTTGAGAGTGACCCTGCCCACCTCGCGCACAGCCCTTTTGCCATGCCGTCTGCGGCGGTGGCGCAGCTCGGTCTCCCTGTCGGCGAATTTCCTCGGCCTCCGAACAAATCTAAAGTGGAAGGCGAATGGCTGGGCGGCAAACATCCACGGCTGCAGTTTATGACATCTCTCCTCCTCCAGAGACCCCTCGCTCCTTGGGTTGTAAGGGTCTGCTAAAAACTTGTCCAGAATGCACATCCCTCCTGTAACAGTGGAAAATAAGCATTTTGGTGCAGCAAACCTATCCAAAGCCTACCTTCGACCATCCGACAAGTGTAGACCAAAAGTCTAAATATTAGATCGTCTCATAGTTGGGCTCCTTTTTGTCTTTTTCCCACTCCTCTTTTTTTCTTTTGCAGACTTACCATATTCTCTCTAATAGAAGCACACCCCCTAATTCAAAATCGTGTTTTTGGCATTGTGTTTTTGGCCTACTTTTTGGAGACAACTCCCAAGCAAGTTACCACTCAAATTGTAGCTTATTGTTTTAGCTATAAATTGGGTGGTAACTTGCCTAAGACTTGTTTGCAAAAAGTAGGCCAAAAACACAATGCCAAAAACACGATTTTGAATTAGGGGGGTGTGGTTTTATTAGAGAGAATACGGTATTCAGGCATCCACTCTGTACCAGTGTTTTCAAACAATGGAGTAGAATTTTTCGGCTGTACATATAGTTTTACCCCTCAACTTACTCATTTATCCCGTCAAATTAATCACTTATCCCCTCAAAGTGCTTGTGGTAAAACAGCCTAGATAATCAAGTTTAAGCAATTTGATGGGGTAAATGAGTCATTTGACGAGGTAAATAAGTCATTTGACGGGGCAAATGAGTCATTTGGCGGGGTGATTTCAATTTGAGCCAACTTTTTTAACATTTTTGGTGAGAACCTGCTTCAGCTGGTCGTCCAAAAGTTCTTTACCGGTTTATGGGCTGATTTCTTAAAATCAAAAAAGTTTGACTGTAAAGGAATTACAAATATACAGGTTGTAGGGCCGGCAATTCTCTCTCAAAGCATGTATTGTCCACTTTTTATTTTTCTCCAACAAAATGTCCACCACCATTGGCCGCTATATACATTTGCGGAGTCTTTTCGGGGAATTGTCAATGGCATTCTGACTCATTTGTTGAGCAATTTTGTTTCATTCTCTAACCAAAGATGCTTTTTCACTGCTGGAATTGATTCATGGGGCTGGGAACAGGCCTTTGACTCAACGGTATGGCCAGCAGAAATAATCTATGAAGTTCCAGACAGGGCAGTTGGCAGTCCAGTCGCCAGTTGAGTTGTTTCAGTGGGGGCCCACTATGATGAAGTCCGCGAAATTTTTGGACAATCCAATTCTGAGTGTCATAGGCTCTTTGCCACCGCTACAAAACTGTATACACTCAACTTTTTGATTCAAGAGATCAGCCCATAAGCCGGCAAAGAAGTTTTGCACCACCAGTTACTACTTTGACCGTAATCAGATGAGAAAATTTGATTTTAAGTGGTTATAGCATTTATGAGAAAGGTGATACAGTCGACTCTCTGACTTAGGCCAGCTAAGGGACCAAACTAATGCTGTCCTAAGTGGGAGAGTCGACTATACCACAACAGAGCCAAAAGCTTTGGGAAAAAACTAAAGACGTCATTTTTTCATTAAGTAAATCCTAAGAAGTCTTATATGTTCCATCCTCAAATCAATAAGCTCTTCAAAGGCTACTTCTCTTTGTGATGCTATCGCAAAAAGTTGAGCATAAACTAGAAAAAGGAGCCCTTTTCCCAATCCCTGTGTTCCTCTCTGACTGTGCATATATGCAGCTGACCGGAAGGTTGGAGCAGGGAAAACAAAAAGTTTGGTTCCTCTTCATCACTAGTACATTGCCCAATTTTTTTTTCTTCAAAGACTGCGTAAGACTATGTGGCCCCCCCCTCCCAATTCGCAATCAAAACTCATTGGAATGGAAGTGTTTTGGAGGGCAGAAAGGCAAAGATGCAAAATGTTTGTTTGTGTGTTCACTCCCAACAACAATGTTTGCTGATAAAAAAAAAGAAGTGTGTATTGCCATCAAAATTGAGTGACACTCCAGTGTTTTCTTTGGCTGGCTGACCGTTTTAAAAACAACCAAGATGGTCACACTGATTAGCACGCCCGTAAAATGGTTATGCCTCAGCAAAAAGAGGCTCTCAACATTTTCGGTTTTGAAGTGACCGTTCGTTGGCCATTACAGTCAAACCTGGATAAGCCGACACCCCTGAATTCAAAAAAATGTGTTTGTGGCATTGTGTTTTTGACCTATGTTTTGCTGGTGTCTTCTGGGCATGTTATATACCAAAATTTAGCTTAGATTCTAGGCTACGTTTTGGTATGTAACATGCCCAGAAGACACCAACAAAACATAGGTCAAAAACACAATGCCACAAATACATTTTTTTGAATTTAGGGGTGTCGGCTTATTCAGGTTTGACTGTATAGGCAACAAATGGCACAGTCGTTCTGCTTAATTCTTTTTTGAAGACAAGCTAGAGTAAATTGGGTGTGCAACCCCACGGATATGAAGCACCCGGCTTTTTTTTTTTTTTGCCTTGCTCCCCTGTTGTTTTAGCCCTTCCGAAGCATTTCTTATACACTGAAACGGGTAAAAAAAGTCATTTTCCGCTTTTTTTTCGTAGTTAAAGAGTTTTTGTTTAGGAAGTGTGGTTTCTAAACTTTTGCTGGGCAATTCTGTATTTTTGGCAATCTTTTATTCTCTAATATGAAAAATGAAGATCTCAGGAACCCAAATATGGAAACAGAATTTAAAAAACTGGTCTGGTTGTTGGGATATGACCGGAAATACGAAGGATGAAGCTAAAAATTGAGTTTATGACTTACTTATCTATGGTTTATTTCAAGACGTTTTGTATTGTTGTCCCAAAATATGGTGTTTTTTGTGTTTAAAGTGGTGCCTTAAGTGAAAATTTACTGCATATTTGTATGTAGAACATGTGTTTTAGCCAAAAACTATTTTTACACGCTAAACATGCTAAAGAGGGGGTTTCTCATATTTCATTCTACATAAAGGTCACTTTAAAAAGTCGAAAAATTTGTTTTTCTATTAAGGGGGAATATAGTAAACGAAGAATGGAGAGAAGCTGGATAACAGAGATGCCTTTGGTCCAAATTTAGAGTGTTTGAATACCGGAATAGAAGGATGACTGATAAAGGGCTTACTGGTCGCACTTCTTCAACATACCCTTTTATCGGGTGAGGCAGAAGTTCGTACCAAAATTTAAACCTTCTTTTTAATGATGAAATGTACTCTTTCCCACGAAGTGTTTGGTACCATTGAATAGCCTTTTTTTTCTTCTTTCATTTCATATATAATGCTTTTTCTGATGTTCATTGCTTTTCTTTTTTAGAATGAGCTTCACTTTCCGGACTCGATCACTGTCGACACTCATTGGACTCGGGACGATGGAGAGTGGCCACCGAATTTCGCTGAAGGAAACGTGATGGACTACTTTGTTTGGACGGAATTGCAGAAGAGAGCGTTCTCAAAGCCTCACCAAATCATCGCTGATCTCAAAGAGTGGTTGCAACGAGAATGGAGACGTCTTTCAGTGGATATGATAAAGAAAGCAATTAATAATTTTCCAAAACGTTCCCGTTGTTGTATTCCGGCTGAAGGTGGTCATTTTGATCATTTGTTGAAATAATGTTATACACTGTTTAAAAGCTCTTTGTCTTCTCTTTAAAATGGTAGCAAACACATGGTGGGAAAGAGTACATTTCATTATTAAAAAGAAGGTTCAAATTTTCCTCCGAACTTTTGCCTTACCCGATAGTAATCCGTATGCATACCTTGCAGTGTCTAAACATATTTAATTTGAGCTTACTTTTGCCTACACAACCCATTGCAAATAAAGTTGTCTAAAACACATGTTTTCGTTTAACTGTTATATGACGTCTCGTATAACATTTAATATAACATATAACAATATGAGTTATATGTAGCATGCATGGCTCAGTGGTTTGGCTGCACACTTTTTCGTTAAAAAAATTGGCGCAGTCGCTGGTTCGAATCCCCTTCCTCGTTATCTAGGACTACTATGAGATTGAGATGTCCATTCAGGGCTATACCAGATAGGGATGCCTCAAAAATCGGCTTTTTCGTTACAACGCTAACAAAGAGCTTTGGAAAAAAAATCCCATAAAATATAGGTTTTCTGCGAAAAAGTTCAAAGACTATGTCTAAGTGGGTTGATAGTTGTCTGACATTTGCCTAAAGTTTCGACCCGCAAATGTCATACAACGGGATAGATATCCTACTGGTCTCTGCCCAGTAAATTGCTCCAATAACTCTTTTTAAAGAAAATTTGATCCAAAATCCATGATCAGACAGATATTGGGTTAATAGAAGAATCCTACTTGAATGGTTCTACATGAATAGCTACCTGGTTCTCTTGCCCTCTAGCCTAAATCTTGCCTCCAGACAAGTGTCGAAAGAAAGCATCCAGCTATCCGTCCTCACATGCAGCAAAGTATCGTTGGCATGAAAGGAGAATTCCGCCTCTGGTCCCACTACTGCAATATCAGCCAATCTTGCTGGAGGAATGCTTGTAGTGGTTGGAAACTGGTGGGTGGTTGACCATTCAGCAGATGAATATCTTTGATGTCTGGTTGAATGGACGAATTGTGTTGAAGGATGTGGTTTGATGACTAGTAAAACTAACAATTGAAGAATAGACCAGCCTGCCCTTGGCGGGGCTGACAGGTAGCACATGGAAAAGGGCTAAAAAGAAACACACATATGGCTTGGATTGTAATACCCCCGAAATTAAAAAATCTAACCAATCAATTTGTTTAAAAATTAATTCTTTTGGCAGTTTTTTGACTCTACTACGAGGGATCGAAGGCTGGGAGTTGAGATGCGCAAACATCCATACCTGAGAGAAAAATCACTCGAGAAGAAGCTGTGGATCCATGAAAATAGCATGCATTCATGCTAGAGCTTTTTTATGTGATAGAGCCCAGTCGACGAGGCCATGTTCAAGATCTTCTCTTCTCCTACAGAGTAGTCCTACCTTAGAAAGTGACCCCTTTATTGTCCCTTTTCCTCCCTATACAGACCTTAATCCCTTAAAAATGATGAAAAATCCTTTTTATACGGTGAATGTACCCAGAAAACCAAGTACTTTGGGGGATTGGGAAGGGGGTTATAACACAGTAGTACCATTTATCCAAGAAATTTACTAACAACTGTGAAAAACTAATGAGAATCTGCGTAATAAGCCTAGTCAAGAAAACTTCAAAGCATCCTGAAAAACCAGGCTAATCATTTTCAAAAAAATTCCCAGACAATTTGAAATAAAAAGTCTCAAAACTAAAAATGGTATAGACAAAAAAGAGGAAGCAAGAAGCAAATTCAGCCCAACCAAATTGTTCCAACACCTTTTTTCAACATCAAAAAAAAAAGGAGGCGAAGCCAGAAAAGATGCTGCTGCTGCTGCTGCCCCACCATCAAGACCAACAAAAACGCTTACAAATGGGAGAAGCAGCAGAAAAAAAAATGAAACAAAAAGAAGTTGAAGTGCAGGCCCACAGTCGCAAGAAACAATAGGCGGGGACAGCCCTAAACAATAGTCTGACAACACTCGGCTGGAGGAATATCTGGCTGTTTGGGCCAACTCATCCACCTTCTTGTTTGGTGCTAGCAATTCCTAAAGTGTCATCGATAATGCCCCTCTTTATGAGGCACTACAACAAACAGGGGAAGGCATTGGAGGAAGCCGGCAGATTTTTTGTTTGGTTGACGGAGCACAAAAGCTGGCCACTATATGAAAGAGATAGAGACTGTTGCTCTTCATGGGGATGGTGGTTGGAGTAAGGCAACGCCCCCTAGCTCCTTTCCCACTGCTGGTTTGAATTGCGGTTGTCTTGAAAGGAATTGTTTGACTGAAGAGAGCATTTCAAAAACACATTTTTGCCTTTCAAGTCTGCTTTAATTCGACTGTTTTGCACTATCTTTGCACCTTTTTTTTTTGGATTTTGTCTTTGATTGTTGATGCAGTCAAGTGTTTTTGGTAAAGAGCATAAGAATAGCCATGAGAAACCAGTTTGAGAATGTGACTAAGCAATTTTTGAATGTCTTTTTTGTTTTAATAGATTCTCTCGATTCTTTTCTGAATTTATCGTATTTTCTCTAATAGAGCCGCATGTGGTTCTATTTTTCAACCCCCCTCGGGGGGTGTGGTTCTATTAGAGAGAATACGGTATGTGTAGAACTTGGGCTTGAGATGTACACGCATACACCGTATTTTTTTTCTAATAGAAACCCTTCTATTTTTCAGCCTTTTAGCTTCATATTTAGCGTACTGAAAAAATATGTATAGTTAGGGTATTGAGTGGCCACCGACCACTGGTCAGAGTCTTTTCCGGTCAACAAAGAATAATACAGTCAACACTTGATAACTCGGCAGGAGGGCAGTAGGACTGCGAAATTATTGAAGGTGCCGAGTTATCGAGCTCCATTTCTCGATAAAACCGCTTCTCGGGACCTCTTCCTTAGGGTGCCGGATTAACAAGGGTTGACTATAGTCATACTCAAAAATTTTGGCCCTATTTTACAAAGCCGGAAGTTTTTTTATCAGCCTTGGTGCCTTTTTTTCGCAGAAAGTCAGTTTTTGTAGAGTCGAGACTTTCCATACTTTGCCTTGGCAAGTCGAGGAAACATAAATGGTATTTTCAGACCTCAGGAACTACACTTAGACAGACAATTTAAGATTAAGGTAGGCCAGCATAGACTATTCGTTAGCCACCGTATATCCTCTTTTATCTAAGTTTAGTAGTTCACGGATAACCTAGGCTGGCCTAGTTAGACCCTCAGTCTAAGTTATATCCCTAGAAGTTGTTGCAGAGAGTATAAAGCCAGTTGATTTATGAGTTTAGCGTGGCAACATATTGAAATCCTCGGCTTTCAAAAAACCGAATCTCTATTACGTAACTCTTTTTTCAAGGCTTAATTGTGTTGGCTTTTAGGCAATGAAGTAGTGACAGCGGAAAGAGGGCTTTATATTGATGCTGCTTTTAACTTATTCCACTTTGGTGATCATATTTTTCTTGGATGCATAATCTAACTGTTGCAATTCACAGATCACTTTAGGTAATATTTTCTCCATGGAGCATACTTCTTGAAGACAATAACTATAACCTTTCTGGATATTGTCCAAATTTTAAGGCGCAGATTTAAAAGACAATTCTCTTTTATCTATAAGTACTCTTTCGTGGTGCTTTAAAAATGTTTGAACAACACAAATGAGTTTACTGTATTCTCTCTAATTATAGACCCGGGTCTATAATTTTTCGACCCCACTCCCTCTCGAGAGGGGTCTATAATTAGAGAGAATACGGTAATAATAGTAATAATAAAAGTGTCCAATGTGATCAGTGTTTTCGAAAAATACACCTACATCTACACATACAATTTGGACCGACATCTAAATCTTAAACATAAACCCACAGCTACAGTGCAGGCGTAGGTTTAACTGTAAATGTCGTGTTAAGTTTAACTGTTAGGTTTAACTGTAGCTGTAGGTTTAACTATAACTGTAGGTATAGATGTAGGTTTAACTGTACCTGTAGGTTTAAACGTGGTTGTAGGTAGGGTTGGCCTCCCACACCCTCCTGTCCGTAATTTTTGCTAAAATTCTACTAAAAAATCCCTCCCGTCCCGTAATTTTTTCTAAAATCATACTAAATAATACTAAAAAATCCCTACCACTTTAAATTTTTTGCTAATATCCCTTTCGGTAGCAATTTTACGGGAGGGAGGCCAACCCTACGCGTAGATATAGGTTTAAGTGTAGGTGTAGCTTTTTAGCGTAGTGTAGGTGAAGCTGTAGGTTTAAGTGTAGCCCTGCTGTAGGTGTATTTTTCGAAAACACTAAATGTGATACAGTCAAACGTGGATAAGCCGACACCCCTAAATTCAAAAAAATGTGTTTGTGGCATTGTGTTTTTGACCTATGCTCTGCTAGTGTCTTCTGGGCATCTTGTATATCAAAATTTAGTTTATATTCTAGGCTACGTTTTGATATATAACATGCCCAGAAGACACCAGCAAAACATAGGTCAAAAACACAATGCCACAAACACATTTTTTTGAATTTAGGGGTGTCGGCTTATCCAGGTTTGACTGTACGAAGAGCATTAGATTTTTTGAAGCCTATTTAATTGTGCTTTAGTGCAACTTCAAGCAGCACCACACTTTTTAGTGACTATAAAATTTTTTTATTAATGGTGGTATACGAGTGGCAAAACCCAAATTTTTTTGTTCACTTTTGTTTGTTTGATTTGCTGCAAGATGCCATCCTGAAAACCGATATTGCTTTCTCCTTCTTGTCGGTCTCTCTTTTGCCCAGCTAATGGGAAATGCTTCTTTTTCGCTTATTTCTTAGCATGCCTTAATTACTTAACTTTTTTATCGATATTTTTAGTTTTTTTATTCATCCATAACATTCTTAGGATAATTGTGAACATATATACTGCCAAAAGAGCCATAAAATTGCCTAGGGGTGTAAACAACAGGAGCAAGGATAGAATTTTGAGGAAAGCGCTTTTGAAAAAAGGTCCCAACTTTTTTACACAATTAATAGTTGAATACTTTCTTCTTTTATAAACACCAGCCCAAAAACAATCCAAAATTCTAGTCTTGAGCTGTTCAAAAGCTGAGGGCATGGATGCATCATATGAAATCTAGTTGGAGGTGCATACGAGTTTTTTTTAACGTCTTAATAACTAAAACATGTGTATTTGGCCATCTTGTGCATTGTGAAAAGGCATTATCTCAAGAAAAAAGAAATAATAGTTCTGCTTACACCCATTTTCTTCTCCTTTTTCAATAATCTTCTATTTATGATATGAATCAACTCGTAAAATTTGTTTCGAAAAAATCTCTTATCTTTTCACAAAGGGATGACTAAGTGTTCTAATAGAATCTTCTCTCTCTCTCTCCAGTCAAATGTTGATTTAATGCTACAAAAAAAAATAATTTCCAACAACAACAACAATAGGATCAAAAGGTGACGACAATAAAGTTTTACTTATTTTTGGTTGAAAGCTTTTTATTCCCCTCGTCTCCGCCACATACATTTTTTGCTCATTTTGCAGAGCAGGTTCTGCGATTGGTCTCTCTATCTTTTTAGTTTTTTGATATTAGTTGCCAGAAAATTTGGTGGTAGTTTAATGTTCAAAATACACGAAATATCGTTTCGTGTCAAGACAAAAAATTTGTTTTCAAACAATGCTTTTACGGAAGCCCAAAAAGTTCGATCCACAGTCGGGTCCGACCATTTTTTTACCTCAATTTTTGACATCTTTTGTCAGTTTTGATACTGATGTCTCTAAGGCATAAAATCATTTTTACAATTGGCGAAACACGGGGCAAGGACAAAACGCTAAAGTTTAATCTAGAGGGGGAGATGTACTGCAGCAGCGTGAAAGCTATTTGGCTGAGCAAGCCAGAAAAAATGGGAATGGTATATAGTATAAAAGGCCATTATTTACTCATCTCTGTTCCCCAACACAAAATTGATAAGAATTGAGCGTGTACAAGAGCACAAAAGACATTTCCATTATATTAGCTGTTGGCTGGCTGTAGCACAAATGATAAGAGTGTCTTTTTTCTCTATTGTTTTTGTGTACAAACTGTTGTGTGTGTGTGCCTAAAAGGCCGTAGTAGCAGCCACACAATTATAGAAGGAAGTGTGAGTGTGTGTACTCTCCTCAAGAACACACTTTGTCTGTTGGGAGAAAAACAAAGAATATTTATTTGCTTGTGCTATTTTTGTGGAAAAAAGTACCGTATAACCTCTATTAATCCTCCCCCCTCTCTCGTCACCACGGTCGGTGGTCAACCATTTTCTACGGCTCAACCACCCGACAATTTGAGTACTGACATCATACTCAAAAATGTGCCTGAGATTCAGGGCTACATTTTTGAGTATGATGTCAGTACCCAATTTTCGGGTGGTTGAGCCGTAAAAATGGTTGACCACCGACCGTTGTGACGAGAGAGGGGGCAGGATTTATAGAGGTTATACGGTAAATTAAGTCTATTGTCTGCTGAGTGGAATCGATAAATCAGCAAGCAATTCGCTTTGAGCCTTTTTTTTTGAGTCGGCTGAAAGGGTGGAGATGCGGCCACTTTTTTCTGTAAGTTTAATGCTGTTGGGTGGTGCACTGTTTGCTAAAAGGCTTTCCTTTTTTTTTTGTTTTGTTTCGAAAAATGTTGTTTTTGTTGCAAAATTATACATCTTTTGTTTTACAATATGTTTTTTGACGCTACTTGCACATACCCTCTCCCCCACAAATCAATTTTTTTTTTCGAATGTTCCTAAACACCCCATATCCGTCATGAAATGTATGAAATAATTAATAAAATAGTTTTTTTTTGAGGCCAACAAGTATGGTTCATCTCCGACGAGTGGCTCTCTCTGTAGTGTTCCGTCAGCACAAGCGCGTCGAGGAATATATGCAATGAGCAATTCGGGCACTGTCGCTGGATCACCGACTTCTTCCTCCAATACACTACGCAGATCTCACAATAGGACACGTGGCACTGGGCGACCGATGCTTCCTTATGGCGCAAGTGGCTCAGGCAGGAGATGCATGGAAATGGATATAGAAAAGGTTTTGAATGCTATGGAGAAGGGTCATAAGGTAGGCTTACACATTTATAGTAGCTAAATTTTTCTCAGCTTTCATTTTGACGCGATATCAACGTCCTGAATCACGACTCCTGAGGTCTATGTTTCTTTGAGATGCCGAGACGAAATGCGGAAATTCTCTATTTTACAGTAGCTTACTATCTGTGACGAAAAAGGGTGTAAATTAGTTTGTTTTTAGCGTATTCAAGGTTCTAAAAAGGGATAGAAAACACGCGCTGTACTGGATTATAATCCATAAACGTTTGAGTGGAGGTATAATACAGTAGTAGCAAAAGACAATCTTAACATTGGAAAAGCACTTTGCAAGATTTTTTTGTTAAAAACTTCCAGTCGCCCCCGTAAATGGGCTTGAGAGATAGAGATGCGCGCACAGACTTACCTATGAGATGAATTCGAGCAATACTCTTGTGAAGTAAATGCATCTAGAGGCACTTAAAGTATATGAAACTTATGTCTCAGGTATGTTTGTGTGCGCATCTCAACTCCAAGCCCCCTTCATCCCCGTCGTCCCTGTAAGAGGGTCTCATAATCCAGTAGAGTAGTTTAATTCTCATTTCTAGGCGTGCAAAGTGGTGTTGTTGAAGAAATGGGAGCCTTCCTACAAAATGCTGCGGTTCAACCGTGATACAAGACAAATCTTCATGTCCAAGCAAGAAGTAACAAACACGGGGTGTACGTCGTCATTCAACAGCGCCCTGCCGCCCGCCTCTTCGTGCAAAAGCTTGGACCTGCGTTTGGTAAAAGATGTTCAGACTCTCGACTTCAAACTCAACACTATAAAGATTATGGACAAGTGGAAAAAGGACAAAGAATTGCAGACATTCAATCCAGAAATATTTTTGGTAATTACCCATGGAAGCACCTTTGTTCTCAACCACTGGATACTTATGTGTGGGTGATCTGTGGAAAAATGCACTTTTGTTTGTCACGCAGGCAGTTTAGTTGAAGCGCCGGAGACTTGCCGATTGTGGTGCCAGGGGATCAATTATTTGCGACTTGAAATGGCTGAGACATCTCATTATCTGACTGTGGAGAGATGGCTTCGTAAACAGTTTTACAGCATCGTTAATCCAAACACCTCCAGGTTTGCCTTACCGCATAACTTTTAATAAACGGCCTGAGGCCAATTCTTCAACTTGTTTCCGATTTTGATTTGAAAATCGATGTTGTTTCTTTTTTATTTTGACTTTTTTGAGTGGAAGCGAAATTCGCATGCAAATGGTGGAAAGAAGGTGACATTGTTCTTTGCGCAACGATGACACGTATGTGAAGAAGGTCTACTGGAAAAACATCTGCACTGCTGCCATTAGTCGCTACGACACACATGCTTAAAAACAGGTTCTGCTCCATTTGAACAGCTTTCTCCGCCAGTATTGTATGTTAATCGATGACTATAAATTTTTGTCTAGGAAGGCTTGTTTGTTCTTGAACTTGTAGTCTCGAAGCGTTAGAAACTTTGAGCGGTAACATCTACAAGGAGAGTTCTATTAAAAGAACGACTCGGGGAAGAGGAGAAAAGAATGAGTTTGAGGTAATTTTTAAAGAGGGTTTTGTGGGAGATAGATCAAGCCAGACTTGAAGGAATCAAGGCCCAAATAAAAGATTTTTGAAGCGCAACAAAAAAGGCTAATACGCTAATGTTAATACGAGCGATATGTGCGGCCAAACTCCAACAGCAATAACACTTTTATCAAAGATCTCTACCTTTGCAGCAACATAGTCATGTCGAGAAAGCTGAACGACGGACAACGACAAGCACATGACGCATTGAGGAACTGGCCCCTGGGCCGTTTAATTTTTCAGCCATCAAAAATTTGCAAAATTTTTGGGTTGATCTCAATAAATTTATATGTTCAATCAAAATCCAATAAAGCCGAATCAGTAGAATTAAAAAAGGGAATGGGTGAAATATAAAGTTTTTGGGTTACTGCAGTATCACTCTTTCCCTCTCTACAAATCAAACTTTAGAAAAGTATGTTCTAAGAGGGGCTGTGTTCAAAAAAAAAAGTTGTCCTCCGCCTTCCCTCCAGAGGCGAAGGAATTATCCTTCTCTCCGGAGGCCAGCACAGGCCTGGTTCTAAGCCTTCATAGGAAACCCTTTATACGCTAAAATGAGTTTTTGTTTTGTTTTATAACTTGGCTCTCCAAGGTAGATCATGGTTTTCAGGTGGGTTACCTATCCTCCAAGTGTTTTAGCTACTCTCTAGCTGCTTCAAACATCTTTGGGGCACAAGTGTTGGGGTGAAAATGTTGTGTAACCCCCTGAATAAGTATTTTTGTCGTTGTCGTACCATTAAAGGACCTAGTGTTAGGCTTAGACTAGGCCAGCACATGTCAGCTGTGAACGGCGCATTCTCTCTTTCACCCATTTCAGTATATAAATTAGTTCCTTTTGTTTATAGCGTATAAGAATGGCTTAGAAGGAGGCAAACCACATTCTTGAAAATTTTGATTTGGAGAAGGTGTGCTGCAGTAACGTCAAAGCTCTTAATTGTATGGTTTTAGCATAACCATTCGCCATATGAAACCCTTTGTTCAAACCAAGCTACAATGCAAGGTCCAATCCAAGCAGTTACAGGAAATTACAGAGGTAAATATTCTGAAGTTTTGCCTGTTTGGTTCCTCGAATTTAGTCTTGTTCTGTGCACCACTCTAGTGTATAGATATTTATCCAATTTTCTCAACAAATTTTGCCAACAGCTTCAAAGTTTTGGAATAATAGAACGGCAAATGACTAATTGTTTAGGGTGAAATGGGGTTTGAAGCATTTGTGTCTGCACACAATCGGCTGCTCAATTTCAACGCTATTTTTGATTGCAAATTCAGTGAATTCAGAGATGAGAACCACAAAGTCAATTTTGCCAATTTTCTCAAATTTATCAACCAGTATCAAGAGGTTGGTCACCTAGGGCTTATTTTCTGCATGTAGTTCTAATGATTTAGGATGAAATGGGACAGCATAAGGATCAGACTAGCGAATTTCTCCGCAAATACCTAAGAGATGTGGACTCTTCCAGGGATATTCCAGAGCCCTTTCTGACACCTGAGGAAGTAAGATTTTTTGATATTATGCCTTTGGTGAATCCAATGCGTGTCACCTGTCTTGTCTGGAATCCCTGTTGCTGCTCTCGCTCAAAAATGATGTTAGATCATTGTTTTGGTCGCACAAACGTGTTTATACGCCCAGAAGACTATACTATTTAAAAGACCTTTTTTCAACAACAAAAGAACCCTCAAGTTTGACTTTGGCCTTGGGAGACCCAGGTAAAACTAGTCTAAAGGGTACCTTATTTTTTATTTTTGCTATATCCTTATTAATGAAGCTGGACAATAAGTGCCTAAGCTGTGTGCTAAAGCAGGTAGGCACTGGACCGACGGGTTAAGCCTGAGGCCGAAGCCTTATCTAGCGCAGATAGGCGATATATAGTACCTGGAAAGGATATGCAGGTACCCTCTAAACTTTGTTTACATTGATCGCCCAAGGTAAAGTCAATTTTTTTAAATGGCCTTTTCATTCGTTTTTTTGGAGCTACAAAAACGTTTAAGCGAACAAAACGGAGAAACAAACTAAGGGAATAGGCGGAAGCCTAAGGGAAAACCTACCCTAAGCCTTCAGTGGTCGCGCGGGAATTTAAATTTCGAAAGTGCTGTGATAAGCAAGTTTCCTGCCCCTTTATAATTATGGTGTACAGCCCGATAGAACCTTGTTTTTACATTTCTGAGCCAAAATCGTAAAAAAATAACTATAGTGCCAGTTTTAGTTTGTGGACTATTTGTTCTCGCCAGAAAACTCATTATTCAATCCAGTCTGCAGACAGGTGGTCCAGGACATGAATCAGCCACTCACTCATTATTGGATCGCGTCTTCACACAATACGTTAGTTTGCATTCTTGCCTCAAATCTAAGCACTAACCAAAGAAGTTGTGGGACGCAACCAGATCGCCAATGAGCAAGACGTGCCAACGATATAGACCAGAGGTGTAACGGACATTCATATACATCGGACCGGACATATCGGGCAAGGGACATTGGACGGACTTTCCGTTACACTTCTCATATAGACTTATCGACTGATTAAACTCATGAACAAGAAAAATCGGTCAGCAGTTAAAAGTTGCCGACACATAAATGTAGAAGCAAATACAAACCGGTTTTTGCATGAGCGAACTGGTTGTTTGCTTCTCCTAGATGCGTATTCAGGTACTTGACTGGTGACCAGCTCAAAAGTGAATCCTCCTTAGAAGCCTATGCTCGAGCTCTTATGATGGGATGTCGGTGCATTGAGTGTAAACTTTTCGAAAGAGCTTTGAAGATTATAAAAAATTTATTTCAGTGGATTGTTGGGATGGACAGAAGAAAGCAATAAATGAGCCATTAGAAATCGTTGTCTACCATGGGTACACTATGACTACCAAACTCAATCTCAGAGATGTTCTCTATACTATCAAATACTATGCTTTTTTGACTAGCGAGTTAGTTTCTATTGGCTCCATTTGAAGTGCCCCGTCAAATTACTGATCTACCAGGTGAGGCAAAAGTTTCCGACCACTTTTAAAATCATGATATGTGCTTTATTAAACAGAGTGTTTGGTGTCATGTGAAAGCTCCTTTCCTCTTTTACAGAATGGTATATAACTTTAGTCAAACAACAAAGTCCAAGCTGCTTGGCGAGCTTCCGGTTTAAGTGTTTCCAACTGTTGATGTACTGCTTCTGATGACCTTCGCAGTGGCACAGCTTCTTGTTGATCTCTCGGCTGTTGATCCAATTGTTGGCGGTCGTTGATCTGCCGCTTCTTGCTCGGTCCACACTGTTTTCTATTTCTTCTAATGGTTTTCGGTTGTTTTCGAAACTCCAAGAAGCCCGACAATCTCGCGCTGGCTTTTCCCTTGCTGATGGAGCTTGATAATCGCCGGTCTTAAAACAATATGAGAGTCACATAATATATCAAATGGAAGAGGAGAAAAAGGGCTTTTAAACGACACCAAACACTCTGTTTGACAGAGCACATATCATAATTAGAAGTCACATTTTAAAAGTGGTCGGGAACTTTTGCCTCAGCCGGTGCCTCGTCAAAATTTTAAAGCTTACTTTTCTCGAGTGTTTTTAACGACTTTAACTAGATCTTTTGGTTAACCTCTAAAAGTTGTCAGAAAACAGCTGTATTAATCACATTTGAAAACATGAAGACGGATTTGACGGGGTAAGTGCATGTCACTTACCCATGGCATGGGTGACATTAGCTACATACCTTTCTCGTTTTTTTTTGTTGCTGTTACAGAATGACCTTTTTGTTTTAGATACCCGGTAATCCTGTCCATTGAAGACAACTGCTCTGTGCCAGCTCAGCGTCAAATGGCTCAAGACATCAAAGAAATAATTGGCGATCTGCTACTCACTCAGCCAGTCTCGCGCGATGAATGGCATCTTCCCTCACCGGCTGCCCTCAGGAAGAAAATAATTTTGAAGCACAAGAAATTGCAGCTGGAAAATGATGTGATTGTGTCTCAGACCATTGAAGATGGTTAGTTTCAGCAAAATTCATAACCTTTTAGCAACATTTTTTGAGACCAGGAAATGGATATTCTTTCTCGTGAATGTGCAAAGAAAGGTGTGCTCTATCTCAGAGATAACACAAAACATGTGAGCTATTCTGTAGTACAGGCTGGTGTAGATATTCTCGAAAATTTAATTGCTATAACTTTTTTAGGCCGTTCTTTGAGGTTCCGACTTATCGAGGGTGCCGGCTTAACGAGAGTTGACTGTAGTTGCATAACAAAAAATTATTTTTCCATATTGAATCCAATACAAAGAATCGGCTCTCGAAAAACGGCTTAAAAATATCATGACCACTTCAAAATTTCCAGAATATGTACACCACTGTGTAGATTGCTTTGTGAATGTTAAATGTTTTTTTTTTTAGGTTTGGACGAAGCATGTTTTCGTGTTGTTCATGGATCGACTCTGCTATATCCTTGATCCCGTAGAATCTAATGATCTTTTTTCTAAAGAAGACACTGGAAGCCAAATGGGTGACGAAGATGCTGGGGTGATTTTTTATAAAAAAATTCTCCGGAATGTGGTTGTTTTCCGCATTCCCTGTCGCCATCCCACCTCCTATCTATTGTGTTCAAAGAATCGTAATATAAGGGAACAGACCAGCAAGATTTAGCATATTGCAAGGAACACAAATTTTTTAGCGTACAAAAATTGTTTAGAGGATCAAAGCTAAAACACGCTACATCAGGCTATATCCAAAAGCTCTTCAAGGGACCAGCTATGAGAACGGATTATCTAGACACTTTTATTTTAGTCTACCTGATCCGAGATGGTCGAATTATCGATGGAGTCAGATTATCAAGGCTCGATTGAACCATATAACAAACCTGAACTTAACAATATTTCATAAAGTATTCTCATTTTTTGTATTTGCAGGAAGAGCCAGCTTATTCTGGATTTGGTGTTAGAGCTGAAGAAATGCATGTTACAGAAGAATGGTTTCACGGGAAGTTGGGCAGAGATGTATGCATTTAGTGCTTTCATCGCCATAAACAATTGATAAATTTTTAGGCTGCCAAATGTCGTTTACTCGAGCACAAAGAGAAGGGAAACGGAGTCTTCTTGGTGCGCGAATCGACTACTTTTATTGGCGACTTCACGCTCACTTTTCTGTAAGTTTTTTCCCCAAATATAGTCGGCAATCTTCATAACTATACTTTATATGAAGGTACACTTGGGCATCCTACGCGGGATCTCCCTCTGTGGTTTCGGCCATTCCCTAACCCAGGGGTCACATCTGTACTGTGCTTTCAAAATCAAAAAGCAGGATTTGAGCTCAAAAAACAGGAAATTTCTTTTAAAGCAGGACACCTGTGAACTCTAATTGCAGCAGTGAGAAAGATGAAATTTAAAAAATTCGGAGTCTCAATTTGAGACCATAAAAGGACAAATTTCTTGTTATGTGCATCAGTTTGGTCGTTTGTTTTGCTCGTGAACAGTTGCTTTCCTTCGTTCTCTGCTGTCTGTGCTGTGAAAAAAGAAAATGGCTACAGTTCCTCCTGGCGATATCCACACGCAGCCGAATTCTAAGGTGGTCTTCAACGCTCCCTACGACGACAAGCACACCTACCACATCAAGGTTAGCCTTTAATTTTTTTGATTAATTTACCTCTGCTATTCTGTCGCAGATCATCAATGCGGGCGGTCGTCGCATCGGTTGGGCCATCAAGACTACGAACTCCAAGCGTCTGGGAGTGGATCCGCCGTGTGGAGTGCTTGACCCTAAGGAGTCTGTTCTGATGGCCGTCTCCTGTGATTCTTTCGACTTCGGCACCGAAGATACGCAGAACGATCGCATCACTGTCGAGTGGACCAACACGCCTGATGGAGCCGCCAAGCAGTTCCGCCGCGAATGGTTCCAGGGCGATGGGATGGTGCGTCGCAAGAATCTGCCCATCGAATACAATCCTTAGAATCAATTCATTGTTTCTATGTGAGGATGTTGTATATTGTTGTTTTCTAAATAAAAGGAATTCTGTAATTTTTGTCACATCTGATCATTCTTTGCCTAACATGCTGTGTAACATACTAAAGAAGCACAAAAATTTATTTTCAAAAAGGAGTTTGCCATAACAGGTAGGAAGTTTGACGCGCCGTTTAAACTCAGTTAATTTATAAAAGCATGATTTCATAATTCGACTTAGAAAATTGTTGTGATCCGTGTAAGTTTTAGCGGAAAAGCATTGCAGAATCTTAAAAAAACCGTACCTTATTTTCTTATTTACATCATATTTTCGTGTTCCCTTCAGTATCGTTACATGGATTGCTGTATATGACCTCTTCTTGAGACTGACAAATTTCCAACAATCGTTTGCAAGAACTATATTGCCCACATTTCAGTCACGCAGGCTCAGTGCACCATTGCCGAATCAAGACTTCAATGAGCGGTGGGGAGAAGAAGTACTACTTTTTGGATACGCACAAACGAGACACTCTCTACGAATTGATCAGCTATTACACTAAAAACACGCTAGATACTCCTTCTTTTAAAGCCTATCTGTTGGTCCCTTGTCCACAGCCTCAGCCTCATTTAAATCAACCGTACGTTTGCCTTTTCTGCTCCATTCATTTAAATACTTTTTTATACCAATTATTTTCAGATGGTTTCTGGACAAGGCCGACAAAAAACGTGCCGAAGAATTGCTCAGTACAGTCAGAGAAGATGGTGCTTTTTTAATCCGATACAGCAGTTCAGACCAAAATGTTTTTGTTCTGTCTTTGCGGTTTGTTCTTATTTGACTTTTTTGTTGTCATTTCTGTTCTATCAACTACTTTGCAGTGTGGACGGCGAGTTCTGGCACTATAGACTGAAAAGAGATGGCAGAATTTTTGTGGTGAATCAAACCGTCTTTGAGAATCTCAATCAAATTGTCGATTTCTACTCCTCTCGCGAATTTGTCCGTGGAATCTACCTTAAGTTTCCAGTCAACGAGAAGAATGTGGGGCAATACGCCAACAATGAATTGAATCCCAGTGGACCCGGTTGCTATATGGAGTTGAAGGATCTAGACAAAGAGGTTTGAAATTTTGGTCCTAGTTTCTCGATGAAATGGCAGGCCAAAAACCGTTGACTGGACCGGTGTCGTCAATGAAATCGAAGTTTTTGGTAGTCATTTTCGTAGCGAGCCGAGTTTTTTTACACGAATTTGTCTTCAAATCTTTTGTGCTCTTTTCTATTTGCCTTCTTATGCAAGAAAATTTCAGGTGGAAGTGGTGGCAATAAAGTCATTTGCTGGTTTAGAGAGTGATCATCTCTCTTTTCCAATCAATGCTCATATAAAAGTGGTCAGAAAAGAGCCAGATTTGTGGAAGGGTCGATATGAGGGAAAAGTAGGCTGGTTTCCCGTAAGTATAATTGGTTTTCCTGTCTTTTCATCTCTGTTAAATTTAATTCAGGCAGACTATGTGCAAGAGATAGGAAGTGCCACTGATTCAGCTCTTAACTATGAAACCATTGAATTAGCCGGCTCATTCTTTGAAAGGGTATATAATTTGTGTCCTTTTTTGTATAAACTTTGAAAAAAATCTATTTTAGTTCGATTCAGACAGACCGTTTGCTTTTCGGGTAACTCATTCCTCTTCTCACTGGAATGTGCAAGAATATATTGTGGCAGCGGAATCTCAAGAAGAAATGGATGATTGGCTGAGCACTATGCACTCCCTCACCAGAACAGTCAACGATAAGATCCATTTGCTCAGAACTAAGGAGAAGCAACTGAGAATCGCTAGTGAACTGTCCAGTCTTGTGGTTGGTCGAAGCCCTCATGCATCTTTATTACATTTTTTCCTCACAGGTATATTGCCAAGCAGTGCCTTTCAATGCCGAGTTCGCTTTGCAAGATCCAAGGATAAGCTTCTTTGAGATGTGCTCGTTTAGGTGAGAACTAAAATTGACTACATCATCGAATCAGCTACATGCTGGTCCAAAACAAACGAGAATGTCCCCTTCCAGCAGCTTCTTCCAATTAACTATCTTATTATAGAAAATCAAACTTTTTCGTTAGCTGTCGTTTACCATATGGAGCGCGTTAATTGGACCAGTCTGAATACCATATGTTCTCTATTAATTATCACAACAGTTGGTTTTCAACGGTTTTTTTGGGTCAATTACCCAGTAAGTTGGTACTAACATCATACTCAAAGATGAAGCTCTGGATGTTAGCTGCATTTTAGAGCATGGTGTTATTACCAACTCATCTGTTGATTAAGCCAAAAAAATTTTAACCATCGTTCGTTGTCATGAAGGGGGGAGGCAGTATTAATAGAGGTTATACAGTTTCTCTATTCATTTCAGTGAGTCCAAACACGACAAATTGCTGGAGAAAGGCTTGGTGCTGTTCAATTCTCGCCAACTGTCGAGAGTCTATCCTCAGGCTAGTCGTCTTACTTCCACCAACTTCAATCCTGTCCCTATGTGGTGTTCTGGCTGTCATATGGTAGTGTCAATTGTTAATTTGCATATAGTACTCACAAATTTGTGGTTGGATTTTTTCGCTGCTTTAAAGTTGACATCATACCTGATTTATGCAGTGTTTTCATACAATTTGATTTGTGCAGGTTGCTCTCAACTACCAAACCGGTGATCGGGCCATGCAGCTCAACGAAGGCAAATTTTCGGGCAACGGTCGTTGTGGATATGTCCTCAAACCGGCCTATCTGATGGATGAGACTTTTCGACCCGAACAACCATTGAATCTATTCAGCTGTTCACCTTCCAAAAACGCCCTGCCTATAATGCTCTCTGCAACAAGTGTGGATGGTAGCTCTTCCACCCCTGTGCTTAGCTCAGCTGGTTCTAGTTCTTTGTCTGGCAGCAACTTTCCGATCAATCTGAGCCTGCAAGTAATCTCAGGCCGGCACTTGGCGCGCAAAGACCAAAACAAAGGCATTTGCTCACCATTTGTAGAGATTGAAATTGCTGGCTTTCCTTCTGATTCTTTGGTTTACAGGACAAGTACTGTTAGTAAGTGAATTGCATATGTTGAACACGTGTTGAGATTGCTTGGGATTAAAATTACTGAAAAAAAGGACAATTATAATACAGTTTAGCCAAACCGCTGTTGGGGAAAAAATCAATAAGCTTTAAGACTCTAAAAGCTAAGATACAATTATTTGGCGTTACTCGGCTACACCCCACCCGCTAATCCTGAAACCTACTTGGTTATGAGATGAATACTCTTGATCAGAGAATGCATCTAGAGGCACTTAAAATGTGCGAAGCTTATTTTGCCATTTCCATCATTCAAATCCAACTTTGTAGCTTCCAACGGCCTCAACCCAATGTGGGATGACACCTTTGTTTTCAATATCTTCCGTCCAGAAGTCGCCCTGCTTCGTTTTTTAGTGGAAGATGGTGATTTCGTAGGCCCCAAAGCAGATCCTTTCATTGGCCAGGCGGTGTTTCCACTAGATTGTATTAGAAATGGTTTTCGTTCAGTCCCTCTTCTCAACCAGTTCAGTGAGCCACTCGAGTTGTCTGCCCTACTAGTTCATGTTGAGATTCGGTTGGTTCCCATTTTCAACAAGAAATGAAGTTTTTTTTCACTAATTGCTTCTTTTTACTAACTATTTTGTGTGGTATCAGCACTTTTTTCGCGATCACTTACTAACTCCCAGGTTTAGTGCTATAACCTCAACCAGCCAGTTCATTCCGAGGTACAGAAGCACTAGTTCAGTGTTGTGTTCTAGTCCTGCCTCTACCATGACGATTTTTGAGTCGGCTGCTGCTTTCAGTGGTCTCTTAGCTTCCAAGTAAGCAATATTTTTGTTGGTCCTGCTTACTGGCGCTAGTTTAGTCGGTTTTAATACAAGTTAGGTAAGAGGCTAGCCAACCTAGAGCCTAATGCAAGAGACCATCCTGTTTTTTTGAATAAGCGCCTAAATATTGTCAAGTTTTCTCCGTAAGTGTTGTCTTTTTGACGTTTTTATTCAGCTCTAAACCTCTGAATTGGTCGAAAGTGACACAAAATTCGGTGAGAGTACGCTATAAAACTAATTTTTTGGTACTACTGTGTTATAAATCGCACCCATTACCTCCCTCCTTAAAAGGGCTACTCTACCGTATTTTATTGGGATTAAGGGCCGTATAAGGGAGGGAAGGGACAAGTAAGGGGCCACTTTGTAAAAAATTCGAGCTCTGGCCTTGGGTAATCTTCTCTTTTGTTCTGATTTTCAGCTCTGGATCAACCAGAATCACACAGAAATCGGACAAAATTTTAGACGCGGATTAAAAAATAACCATTTTGCGTTAAACCTTGGGTCGACTGCCTCTGTTGACTGTAATAAAAATAACTTAAGGGCTATACAGTGCGGTGCAATACTTTAGCACCACCCCCTTTTTTCGCTGTATGGCCACAATTTATTAGACTAATTCTCTTTTTTTTTTACAAAAACATGCGAAAGAGCAAAAAAATGCATTTTGTTGAAAAAAAGAACTCGTTGCCTTACAAGGAAAATTTTTTTTTGGCCAAATATGAAAATTCGCTGGTGCAAAACTTTAGCACCACTTATTGTTACTCGCAATTTTCGCTTGTTTTTTTCGTTTTTTTGCACTATTCTGTTTCTCTCAGATCATGGGCAAGCAAAAGAAGCTGA